>WOVY01003471.1:0-180348 GCA_013436015.1 Rhipicephalus annulatus | reverse complement strand
TGTGTTGGTCTTATCATCCTCGTGTTGAGAAGCAGCTGTTGCCGTACGATTCTGCCCACTCAAAGATTGTGAAGAGAGGCGTTGCGTCTCTTTGCTTAGAATCGGCGCTAAAAAGATCGTGCCCACACAGCATGAAACTTAGTTTCCTTAATCAGGTTGAGCCGACTAGAGGCAGCTGGGTTCCCTCGATCGGTCATCACGGCCCGTTGCTGAATCACTTCTGCAGAAGTTTAAACGTGGAACAACGGGAAGCGATGACTGCTACCCAGCCCTCAAGGATTAGGCCACAAGTTGTGCCATATATCCATAAGGTCTCGCATAACCTTAAGAAAGTCGCGGCCAGGCACGGCGTACCGATGGTGTTTTCCGCACCAGAAAAAATTGGAAGACTGTGCCAAAGTGTGTGCGATAGAAAGAAGCGCGGCTGTCAGAAGAAACATGAGATGGCCTTTGTTAAGTGTTCCATGGGGGTTGTGTACTCCATACCCTAATCCTGCGGAAAAGTGAATATTGGCCAAACCGAACGGTGTATTAATGACCGATTAAGGGAACGCGCCCAACAATTAACAAAAAGAAATGACAAGTATGCGCACCTGGTTGCGCATGTCATCTCGTGTGGATGTGACGCACGATTTTCTGAAACAAAGATTCTGGGCAGAAGCGCAAGTAAAACTGCACGTGAAGTGTTAGAAGCCTTTTTCATTGACAAAAATAAAGATAACTGTGTAAGCGCCCCTTCAACTTCGTTGTTACCAAGCGAACTTCAGTTTATCGCTCTAAGGCGATGACATTGATTAACTGTACGTTTTGATAATGTTGCTGTTGGCCTTTTTTGGTGTGTGTGCGCACAATGTGTCCTGTATATATTCAAGCCTTCGAGCCATGAATAAATCAGTTGGAAGTGAGCGCTGTGTGTTTGATGCATGGGTGTGTGCGTGTGTGAGTGATTGTGTCAAGTTTTCGCGCTCTAATTAACTTTTGAAATGATCTACCAACTAGCCCAACAACAAGTTCTCTTAGAAATAATGGCCCCGCCGCGGTGGTCTAGTGGCTAAGGTACTCGGCTGCTGACCCGCAGGGTGCGGGTTCAAATCCCGGCTACGGCGGCTGCATTTCCGATGGAGGCGGAAATGTTGTAGGCCCGTGTGCTCAGATTTGGGTGCACGTTAAAGAACCCCAGGTGGTCTAAATTTCCGGAGCCCTCCACTACGGCGTCTCTCATAATCATATAGTGGTTTTGGGACGTTAAACCCCACATATCTATCAATCTTAGAAATAATGTTACATACTTTCCTTGACCCCAAAATAAAACCGGACGTACAAACAAAATGGCACATTGACCTAACCTAATAGTCCAATTGCTGGCTAAAAAATCACAACATATCCACGGAGTGAATGATGATGAGTGGGGTGAAGTGTCCCTCTGTCCGTCTTTTGCGTCTGGACAGAAGCACGGAAGGACGGACGGACTGACAGACGGATGTTAACAAAGCGCTGACAGCAGCAATGTGGTACATACTCTCATTTAGTCCTTGGATTTTCCGCTGAATGGCGGTACTTGTATATGATAAAAAGAAGCGAGATGACGGTACTTGAAGTGCTCACCAGATGGACGGACGCACGCGCGTACGGACGCATGGACGGACACACAAGCAGATAGACAAGCAGATGGACAGACAGACACACGCACAAACGGACGCGCGGACGGACGCACGTGCGAATGGACTGACGCACGGACGTATTGACAGATGCTTCGCCCCTCTCACCATCATTCTTTCCGTGGATGTGTTGTCAGTTTTTTTTTTCTTTCTTAGGTTTTCCTATATATAGATACGTGTACATATTCGGTGCATGAAGGCAGTTTTGGCAACAGTTGAAACCAGCCGAGACTGCCCATTTAATTACTATCGCAATAAACAGACGGTTCTGGTGAGATCACTAGCGCTACTTTTTGTCTCGCTGTAGGGGCGCAAGTTCAACTGATTGTGATATAATGATAAAAATTACTTTCACACCATGGGAGTGGGATTCCATTCTCTCCCGTTGCGTATACTTCTTGGTTTCCGGTAGCACCTTTCTCTTGCAGGCGTGGTTTGCGGATACGAAAGTGTGAGCGGCAATGCAACTACGCAAGCTTGCAAGTAACAATTCTCGCAATTTTGGATAACATATGTGGCATATAATATGACATCTAGTGCACAAGAGAATATTTGCATCAATTGAAAAATATAACCAGCAGTATTCCGCTATCTCATGTGTCTGTTTGCTTCGTCAAACATTGCTTGCACAGTGTTTATTTCATTTATTGTAAAAAATATTACTACTATGTATATTGTTCTTAACTTCACATAAGAACGTGTCCACCCATGCTTCTACATGCTGCGCATTTCTTGTTCTGCGTTATGTCGCTAGTTGCAGAAATCACTTTGTCTGCCCTTCTATATTGATGATGTCAGTGTAAACAGACGAACAGACGCCCCGTTTCGGTGGTCTAGTGGCTTATAAGTCACTCGGCTGCTTACCCAAAGGTGTCGGGATCGAATCCCAGCTGCGGTGACTGCATCTTCGGTGAAGATGAGAATGCTGTAGGCCCGTGTGCTCAGATTTGGGTGCACGTTAAAGAGCCCCAGGTGGCCGAAATTTCCGGAGCCCTTCATTATGGCGTTTCTCATAATCATATTGTTGTTTTGGGACGTTGAACCTCACATATTAATCAATCAATCAATCAGGAACGAACAGAGGAAGCGACTGAGTATATACATTTTAAATTTGCCGTATGTTTTTTTTTTTCAGCTCCATGTTCGTCATTCTTGCGCTGTTTGCCACACTGCTGCACAATAAAAATTGTGCTCACCACAGCTGCCCAATCTGCATTTCTCATTACGCTGCTTTATGTTTATGACCACCATCTTTTTATTATTAAAAAGCTTAAGTTTCATGATAAGTATGTCAGCATTCTTTGTAAGGTTGTGATTGGCATGCACTTTTTCCTGCGTTGTACATTTGTCAGTAGACAACACTTCATAGTGCATATTGCTATTAGGATATAGTAAAGATATGTATTATATTGTACACTCTACACACTCCCACAAGAGAAGTTTTTTGAACAAACCAAATAATCATAATCTGTCGCGCGCGCGCGCGTGTGTGAGTGCGTGCGTGCGTGTGTGCGTGTGTGTGTGTGTGTGTGTGTGTGCGCGTGTTTGTGTGTGTGTGTGTGTGCGCGCGCGTGTGAGCGTGCGTGTGTGTGTGTGTGTGTGTGTGTGTGGGTTTAGAAATTAGCAGAACTTGCGAAGGTTCAATAGAAATAGTAGTCTTTCGCTTGACTATATCGTTGCTCACATATGAAGAGTCACACTGTAATATGCTTGAACCAGGCCTATCGCATCTTGCAACTGTCTCTGGTTTTTACCATTAAAAGGATTCTCCGCCTAATCATAATTATTGTAGTGATCGACTCCGATAAGATCTGCTCAGGTGGGTACGCGCATGACCACCGCTGCAGCATTAATCCCGTCTCCGAGCCAACTTACAATGCTCGCGGCCGAGATTCCTGCCCGGCATCTCATGCAGTGCCAAAGCCTTGACAAACACCACGACACGTTTTCCCTTGTGCAGACAATGTCAAAGCGGCCAGGAATGATACTGTGATATATAGTAGCACTGGTTCGTTTCTAAATCATGTCAGCGCAAAGTGAGGAGAAAAAAAGGTGACTAAGTGGCGGGGAGGGAGGTTCGTGTGAAAAATTTTGGGGGAGGGAGGGGGGGCTGGCTACGCTATTGTGCAGGGTGGCAGAAAAAAAGGCAAAATGGCTAGAGATTGAGGATCAGTTAAACGAGGAACAGATAGGTGTGTATGCAATTACAGAAACACACTTTAAAGATTTGGAAGAGCCACCACATATTCTGAATTATACTTGGGAAGGATGAAACAGGAGCATATCAGAAAAGGTAGGGGTGTTGGAATGCTAATCCATTGCAAAGCCTATTGGGATAAAATGAAGCACACGTGTTCAGAGCACCTCTGTGTTTCGGGCACAGTAGGGTGAAAAAAACGTGGCTAGGTGTAGCTTACTTGTGGACGGGGAATAGCTGCAACGAAAATAATTTGGAGATAGTGATTCACATACGCACCGATAATAAAGCATTTGCTCATGGGGCCGAAATAATCCTTATAGGAGACATGAATGGTCACATACAGGACCTTGACGGATATTCAGTGATGAACGACAGGCTATTGCTAGATCTCTGCGAGCAACATAGCCTTGGGATAGATTTCGTTGTGTGTATACGTCCTTTGAAATAATATAACTAAATGGTATTGGGGATTTTCAGAGCCAGCGTCACTGCATATCCAAAGAGTAAATGATGATGTGTCGGGCGAAGTGTCCGTCCCTGTCCATTCATACAACCATGTGTGCATCCGTCCGATCTTACGTCCGTCGATCTGTGCGTCCACGCATCCGTCTGCCAGTCCGTCCATCCTTCCGTGCTTCTGTCCGGACGCACAAGAAGGAGAGACGGACGCTTCGCCCCACTCATCACAATTCACTCCATGGATAGGCTGTGATGTTTTCGCCAGCAATTGGACTATTAGGTTAGGTCAATGTGCCGTTTTCTTTGTGCCATTTTGTTTGAATGGACTGACACACGGTCAATGTGCCGTGCGTCAGTCCATTTGGACGTGCGTCCGTCCACGCGTACGTTTGTGCGTGTGTCTGTCTGTCCGTCTGCTTGTCTATCTGCTTGTGTGTCCGTCCATGCGTCCGTCCGCGTGTGCATCCGTCCATCTGGTGAGCACTTCAGGTACCGTCATCTCGCTTCGTTTTATCATATACAAGTGCCGCCATTCAGCTTAAAATCCAAGGACCAAAAGAGAGTATGTACCGCATTTCTCCTGTCAGCGCTTTGCTAACATCCCTCTGTCAGACCGTCCGTCCTTCCGTGCTTCTATCCGGATGCGAAAGACGGACAGAGAGACGCTTCGCCACACTCATCATAATTCACTCCGTGGATATGCTGTGATTTTTTTTGCCAGCAATTGGACTATTACGTTAGGTCAACGTGCCGTTTTGTTTGTACGTCCGGTTTATTTTGGGGTCAAGGAAAGTAATGTTACATTAATTTACATCATCTCCCTTTAAAGACCACCATGGGTAGCATGCGAAGCAGCGCATGGGTCTACTTATTGTTCAGCTCATTCCGGACACCTGGCCCGATGATAGCGCGTCCTTGCAAGGGGAGTAAACCATGAATTCACCGTATTTTCTGTTGCTGTTGCGTGTCCCGGACTCCTCTTGGAGCACGCCCCGCGGGTTCATCTCCACACGACGCGGGAGCACGTGGGTCTATCGCGTGTATGCAGAACCTCGTTCCCCGACGCCATCACGTGATTACTAAGACAGTGTACGGGGGAGAGGCCACAGCCACTTGCACAGCCGCTTAGGCAGGGCCGAATGCGCTAGAGCTCGCCAGCGCGTCCTATGAGGGATACAACTCGTTGGTTCCTCGCACGTCTGCAGAATCTCGTTTCCCGACGCCATCCCATGATTACCGTGGGAGCGTCAAGGAGAGAGGCCATAGCGTGTAGCCGAGCCGCTTACACAGGCTCGAACGTGCTAGCGCGTGAACGCGCACATGCAGTCCTTTGGCCAGCTTTCGCACATGCGCAGTAGGGGTGGTGACGCCGCACTACACTGGATCGAACTCCGCCATAAGCTGATTCGCATCACATCTGCCAAAACTCCATGCCTAAAGAAAATATGATCAGCTATGTTCATCCAGAAAAATGTGTTCTGTTCTTTTCATTGTTCTGCTGATGTAGCAGTTGCACCCTAAGCAGATATATTCGCTTCTCTTTAGCCACAGTTTGACAGGAAGCCTGCCCGTGCGCAGCAAGAAGAAAAACTTTTTTTATGGTAGCCTTCACCGGCACTCTTTTTAAACTTTTTGAAACATTCTCCTCATTCCACAATACATATATCGGCAGGTATCACAGAAGCGAACACATAACTTCAACCAAACGTCTGTACAAAAGCTTTTAATTGTGACCTAGCCAAATATCGTAAAAAGAAGAGCGCTTTCAGGAACCGATTAGAAATTATTATCTGATACCAAAACACTTTCCAGGTTACTTTTGGTGCTGCACATGACGTAACAATGAATTTTGACATCGCATCACCCAGCCCCATCTGGATAAAACATCATAAATAACCACCATTTTTTCACGCAGCAACAGGAATCAAGTCACTAACTACTTGGAAATGCAGTTATGTTTTTGTAGCCCATCTTTTTTACCAATTTTTTTTTACCGAAACGAACTAAGACGACTTGCGCGCTCCTATTTACAGAGACCCTCTCGTACTCTGAAGGAGAATCCTACTCCTAGACCTGCAAGCCGACACACAACCCTGAGACAAATTTTATGTGGTGTGGAGCGTTCTTCGCTCGTTGATCTGGAAGGTCAGATCGTCCAGTTGACCCCACCCCACAAAAAAGTTGTCTAACAAACCGGAAAGTTAGAAAATGAACTTCGTAAAAGAAAGCTGTCGAGAATACGAACATAAGGTCATGTTTGTTTCTTCGCCAAAAAAAGAGAGGTCTGGTGAAACACGGGACCTCTTGAGTCGTAAGTGAAAATCATACTCCTAGACCAAGGGGTGGACACAGAGCCTTGAGACAGACTTTATGCGGTGGACAGAATCCACAGCTCGTTAATTTGGATGATCAGACCAACCAGTAGACCCGAGCCGAAATCACATGTAGTTAGTAATTGGAGTTTGACGTCCTAAAATCGCAAATGATCATGAAAGACACCATAGAGGAGGGTTCCGGATATTTCGATCACCTGGTGTTCTCTAACGTGCATTTAAAGGTAAGTACACATTCCTCAAGCATCATCGCCGTACTCGAAATTGCGGTCACCGCGGCCGGGTTTCGATCCCGCGACCTGCGGGTCAGCAGCTGAGTACCTTACGCACTAAATAGACCACCGCGGTGGGGTCAACACATGTGGGAGCTGTCCTATAAACTGTAGGTTTAGAAAGAACTTGCCAAAATAAAGTGCTTTGGGCACGAACTAAAGGTCACCTTTCATCCTCCAATGGAGCCAGAAGACAGAAGGGGGTCTTCGGGGGTTCAAAAACCAGCCCACACTTCCGCAATACCATACGATTGCCGGAGTTGGCTTACTATACATGCGTATATGAGCCCGCACTCATAAAACAAAACATCCACTAAACGCACAAAGGAAGCCCACAACCAGCTGCCGCCGCACAAACTCGTCTCATGATGTTATAGTTCACGGCCTTGTTTCCGGCATGGGTTTTGGCGTCTGCGTGAAATTGTATGCGCGAGGAATGCTGCAGCATTATTCACGCATACGCTTGCATGATATATGTGCGAGTGCGTAGCACTCGTTCTCTGTTTGAGATTTTGCTTCATTATTTATTTTCTGTCTTCTTTCCAGGTCTCCCTTGTTGTATTCCGTGCAGAAAGGTTGTGTATAGTTCGCGATTTCCTATAGCCGCCAGCGTAGCTCTCGCCAATCCGTGCCCTGTCCTCGCACTCCTTCGACCGTGTCCCAATTCTTTTCTTTTCGCCATACTTACTTCTAACACCCTTCTAAAAAAAGCTTGAGAGTTTCCGTAAAAGATTTATACTTATTGTCTTTATTGTAGTTCCTAGGTAAATGTAGGTTTTGCAAAGATCAAACTCTTAAAAATTAAAAAAAGCATTAACAAAGTATGCTAAAATATGCGTGTTGCGCCAACAATCATTACTGCAACATTATTGGTGTGATCCAAACGCGACTCGGCATGTTCCTAGTGAGTACACTAACCTGTACATTTAACCTGAACGATCGCCACATTTCGAAGCTTTGGCACGTTATCGCAAAAAGACTGAAAAAGTTGACACTTGGTAATGACGTTTTGCACACAACGAGCCTACAAAAAGTTGCGGCTCATTTTCAAAAATTCTGCTTGAATGCACAACCCTACATACCAATAAATAGTAAGAAAAGTTTCATAAAAATATTCATTAAGATTTCATTCGTATTTCCACGTAATAGAGAATCAGTAAATGTCTTTGAAACTCACCAGGATAATTACTTCGGACATACATTGAAGGGTTAACATCTCCTTTTGAGTGAGCTGCAGCATAAACTTTTTTCTAGCTCGTGTTGCGCCTCCAGCTGACACTCAGTCACCGTGCGTCAGAGCAGGTCTAGGCTTGATATATTATAACTTCCTTTGATGGTTTTTTTGTTCTATACTTCACCATATTTCGTGGAGTACTATAACTTCTCCTAAAGGCCACAACAAAGTCCAAGAGAAGAAGGTAGTGTACCAGAAAGCACAGACAGCCGATCAAGAACGAGCGGAACTTGAACAACAGAGTGACGTGTACGTGTAGCAGACATTTTTAAAACAAAATTACAACATCATACCGGACAAGTTTTAGAATTTACTTAGGCAACTTAGCATTACGTAATATGACTAACAAAAAACACTAATGACAATATTGCAGATGTTGTGCAATCAGAAATATTCACTTTCGGATTTGAATGCATCCAAGAGAGACGGGGGTCTAAAACGATCATTACTTTCAAATGGCTCGTGATACATTTCAATAATTTTTTTAGAAAATTTGTTTTTCAAAGATGGTGACCTACCTTAGCCTAATAAAATATACATTTACAATACTTACAACACGGTCACCTTCCATCCGCATGATTAGCATACCATATATTGCCAAGGCACGTGGGATCTGCCAATTTCTTTTTTATTGCAACGCTCTTGCATGATTCTCGTTTCAAATGACTAAACTTTTCTAAATCAAATTAATAAAATGAGATTCATAACACAAGAAGAAATATATGAAATTAAATGTTTCAAAGAAACCCATACAATGCGAAATTGGGTCGTGAATATTGTTCGAAGAGCCTTGCTCGAACTTGAATAAATATGGTATTATTTAAATAAGTATTAACAATAACGATATAACCGTATGAATATTAAAATCCGTAACAATAACAATAAAGTAACAATAATAAGAAAACCTGTAATTAAATTATGACAGAAATATGTAGTTTGTTCGCATAGATACAGAAATAAAAGAACAGCGGTGGTGGCTTCCAGGATGCGGCAGCCTCGGGACACGACGGCCAGCTGGTGCTACACCGACGTCCCTCCAATCACAAGCACGGCCTTCAAGACAGAGTCCTAGGCGTACTTGTGTGCATCCTCGTCTCTAGGAACTCCTGTGTTGCTGGCATTATCACCGCCATCGGAGACTGTACAGGCTGGTAGGACGGGTTCTCCAGGCCAGCGTCACTCAGCAGCAAGTGCAGACAGAATGAGCAGCATGAACAACTCCGTCTTTCCAGATCCCGTCTGTGCGCAGGCGATCTAGTCCCTGCCGGCCAAAGCAACCTCGACGGCGTATACTTCTGCACGGGCTTCGGATTGGCATGCTTGGCGCAGCGCAAGGTCTACAGCAGCTTGTTCCAGAGGCCCATTTCCTCGAACCTGGTGAATGCAATCTGGAAACACGGGAACGACATCGTTCTTTTCGTAGTTGATGCTCGTGGAGATGGTCAAGAGCAGGATGTCCACATCCGCGGGACGAGAGGGTGGCCCATAGGGTGCCTTTATTAGCTTGCTGTCGGGGCCCATGTGAAGCACAGCCTCGGTCGTGCAGTCCTTCTGATGTTGCCCTCTTGCTGGCACATGAAGCAACCGCGGGGCCAGTCACCACCGTCTCCGGAGTAGACTTCACCTCGTCCACCGCCAGCGTCCGGGTTGGGGCAGTCGGGGCTCGTATACCCCTACTCGCCCCACTTGAAACATGCCTTGGCGCACCGCTCCTGCGGGGGGTTCGGGCAGTGCCCACTCGTATGACCGTCGTACCCACAGCTAAACCATCCCCTCACAAGTCTGTCATTGCTGGAATTGTCGGGCAAACTGGACAAATGTGGCCCTCCTCGATCGCCACATTTGAAGAAGCTTGCTCTTCCGCCACGTCTACCGCCACCCTAGGAACCAGAGCTTGGACAGTCTCGGCTTATGTGACCTTCCTGACCACTCTTCAATAAAGCAACCTCTGCCACTAGAGCAGCCGTATATGACTGACTCATCAAATCGCGGCTCAGATGACCTTCCTCTCCACACTTAAAACAGCTGCTTCCACAACCGCCCCCAGAGGCTGCGTACGGGCAGTGGTTGTAATTAAGGGACGGAAAAGACGCCTGATTTTCGCAGCCTTTAAGGAAGCTTGGCACAGCGTTTTGTAGGGAGTTGGGAGAAGGAGAGTAAAGAGTAGAAAAGTAGAGGATAGGAAAAGAAGCACGACGCAGGTCGCAGCACAGGGAAGGCGCAACTTCTACAACAGCAACGGCAACCAGTGGTGGGTGAGATTCTTATGGAGCGTCTCGGAGATAGGAGGGCACATCTGCCCCAGCAGCAGGCCTCCTAGTTGAGCTGGGTTGTTCTGGGCTAATCACTGAGCTCTGCAAGGCAGACATCACGCAACGGGCGTTCTTGAGGGAGCACGTCGCCAACCGCGCGCAGTGCAGTCAGCAGGGAGGCAATGAGGGCGTCCCGCGGATCCTCAGCAGGCTCAGCAGGTGGGGCAAAGGGTGGGCTCTCTCCTGAGGTGTCCTTATTGCACTTGAAACATGCTCGGCTTCCTCCTCCTCCTTCCGAATGGCCGCCTCCGAAACTGCCCTGACCGACAAACCAGCTGGAGCCTCTTCTAAACCTCGAACTGTGCTCCGCCTACCAGCCGCTGCTCGGCTCTTGCTCTGGCCTGGGGTTGTCCGAGGGCTTCTTCCAGCCAGAGCTTCATGGCAGTATTGTTGGCGTTTCCACAGCTGGACTCGGCCGGCGCACCATTGGACTGACCTCGTGCTCCCCAGTGTGAGGAATCTGTCGTGGTCGTTAAACACCTGGTCGCCTTGTAGTAGGTGCTCCTCCATCCATGACTGACCGTGGCGGCGTCGGTCCAAGCCGACAATTGCTGAAGGAACGCCGATGATGACGCAAACAGTTTGGACGATGATGATGATGATGAATCCACAGACATGGCTCGTACCCACTCAGGGGGATTGGCCAAGAATCGATGATTTAATTAGGTAAGTTTTTTTTTATTTTTTTTAATACCGAAACCACCCACCAGAAAAAAAGAATGAAAAAAAAAATAAATAAAGAAACCCATCTAAGCTTCGTCGTCTTCCTTCCATCTGCCTCGGAGCAGCAAGCATGTGCACCGGTCTTCGTTTGCTTTAACCTTGTGCGCAACAATATTCAACGATATGTAGAATTGTTACTATCTGGTCAGCTATAGACAAATTTTAAATTATATCACCTGAAATAAGTTAATAAAAGGTTTTTACAGTTGGCTTGGCAAAAAAGAAAGATAAAATCTTTTATACAGCAGAAAGCCTCTATCGATGTTCATCACTTAAAAACATTAAATATTAGGAATTCTTCTAATTATGTAATTCTAATGGCTGTAAATAGTGCAAGACACTATTTTGTAAAACAGTAAGGAAGACGGCCACATAAGGAAAGAAAAAAAAAGTCAAGAGCGGACACGCCGGCTTCCTGGTAGAACGCACGTGGTGGTTGGTGAGAACGACTTTTACCTGCGTTTTCTGTTTTGATCCTATTGGCGCGAATTTTCGATTACTGTGTGCAACTGATGGTTGGCTGTGGCGAAAGCTTATGATTTCAGACCACTTTTCTCAGCCCAAATGGCAAGGCTCTTTCGCGGTGTGATTTAGCGATTCCCTATTTTGTCTAGCTCAAAATTGTTGTTGCGAATTGAAGTCAGGACGTAATTTTTTGACTAAGTTACATTAGAAAGAAATGCGGGTAATCATGTTCTTGGCAGCTCGATGCCACCGCCGTCGCAAGTGTAGCACGTTTGCGCTGCCTCCTTCTTCGGCTAGCGACATAGAGCACTCGGAAGCGTTTATTGCAATCGTTGTCCGCTGTGAGATGAGGGGCCCCCGAAAAGGGCACACTTGTGTGAGCACTCGTTGTCTTCTGCAAGAGACGCATTACCACATCCCCTGCGAATCGTGTTCTCCAGGGCCTGGAACACATCGGCACGGTGGCCTAGCTTGCCAGAGACGTAGCATAAGCTTGTTTGGCGTCCATTGAGCGTACAGCGAAGCACGTTGGCACAGCCCATGGCATAATTAGGCAATGATCGTAGTAGTGTCCTTGATGCGTTTCACTACGAGGCCTTTCAGGTTTCTCAGCTGGATGATCATTTCGCTCAGCTGGTTGTGGTCAAAGTCGAGGTCAACGCCCCGCACTCTATCCCTATGCAATTGTTATCCGGCGCCGCGAGGTACGAGTTGACTCCGTATTGGGTGGGCCCTACGAGTAAAGTTTATACTCTCGCTTAAGCAAGGGCATTCTTCTCCGTTGGCTGAAACGGCGTCCTCTTAATTCTGTCTCGGCCGGAGCGAGGGGAGCAGCCAAGCCGAGAGGCTGGGTCACCTCGGTCTTGCTGATTCTCCTGACGCCCATCTCACCCCTGTGGCGAACGATGCATACAGTTAATATACACTCTAGAGGAAAAGCTTCCCATAAGGCCCATGCATTAAAACCCATAACCGCTCGGGTGCCGCGATGATGGAACGATACTCAGCTTTTGGGTGACATTCACTCACAGTCGCCACTGGATGCTGCAATCACACCCGGCATTTTCTCTGTTTCGTGGGTCTCTGTTGCATCGTAAAACACGGACGCCGACTCACCGGCGGCGTCTTTCCGTTTCATATCCCAAGAGATGTATGGACAAAATGTGAAGCCGCCATTGGCTGAAGGTGGTGACGTGTTACAAACGAACTTCTGTTTTTTGTTTTTTTGTTTTTGTTTTTTTAAGCAAATTGGCGGTGCCCGCAGAGTGGTTTTGCAAAGTTGGTTGAAGCCGTACGCGCCTAGAAATTCGGGTTTTTCTCTGACATGTGTTACGCGCGACAGTGCAGATCGTTTTGAGATGGACGCAGTTGTGTTTAGCATTAATTCGACAGTGTGTAGTACATGCCCTTTTGGCGTGCGATCATGTGTTTGAAGCCCCAAAAGTACGAAGCCCCGCTCCAAACTGATGGAGCCGTCCGTGCGACGGAGACATGACGGACGCCGTAATGTTCGGGCTTTTTGCTGCCAACTGTTTTCGCGGCTGCTGGCAATGTATTCGCGGACCGTTTCACGATGGACGCCGTGGTGTGTGCTCGGATTGCGCTGCGATGGACGAAGTGGTGCACAACGTAAATCCGGGAAGCGTATGACGGGGGGATAGTTGGTAAGACATGTAGGAAAATTAAACTGCTCTAAAAACGAGACACGAGAACGAAGTGGATCTGCGATCGTCCTGTCCACTTCTCGTGTCTCGTTTTTAGTGCAGTTTAATTTTCCTAAAAGTGAATCCGTGAGCGTGTGGATGCCTCTTTGGCGTGATATTTGTCCTGAAATCGTGTGTTTGCCATGATGCAAGAAACCCTAGGACTTGAATTTGCTCGCGTATGAGTGCAATTTTATTCAACTGCGGTGAAAAAAAAAGACGGTAGGCGATTCGTGAAAATTTTTTCATTCATCACAACTCAGCTCGATGCCATTGCAATTGATTGATTGATTGATATGATGGGTTTCCGTGCCAAAACCACCATATGATTATAGAGACGCCGTAGTGGAAGGCTCCGGAAATTTTTATCACCAGGGCTTCTTTAATGTGCACCCAAATCTGAGTACACTGGCCTACAGCATTTTCGCCTCCATCGAAAATGCAGCCGTCGCAGCCGAGATTCGATCCCGTTGCCGAGTACCTCAGCCACTAGACCACCGCGGTGGGGCCAATTGCAATTAAACTTGATGCTATAGAAAAGTAAAGGAAGAAATGTGTTTTGGGAACAGCGTCATTATAAACTTCTAAGCTGCTTCTGGTAAGTGTACCTGAATTTACAAAAGGCAGGGAGCATTCATTTACCAGTTTTTCAGGTGAACTTTTTTAATGTTAATGGGTGCTGCAACTTGAACATGTTATGGAAAACCTTACATGTCCACGTGCAATGCATCTGTCACTGCGAATGAGGCATTCATAACCAAGTAGTAACATCAACAGATTGCCCATCAGTACCATAGTGTTGAAACGATAAAAAAGGATAGAAGTATACTTAATGGCTTGTTTTATTGTTAGATGCAATATTAATGATACCAAAGAGACAATCATGCCAAACAAAAGAAGTACATTTAGGGAATAGTTTTTTTGTCAGACACATTATTAATAAGATCTAATGAACAATCTTGCCAAATGGCATGACGGTCAGTTAGATCTTCTTATTATTGTGTCAAACAAAGAAAACAAACCCTTAAATGTACTTCTTTCTTTCATTCATAGCGAGGGTCTCGTTCTGACAGACTTGGTGCCTTCAGGTAGTATACAGAAATCATTGGTCAGCTGCCAACTCATAATAAGTCACAGACTACACGACACCAAACAGACACAAAAAAAGTGTTCGACACTCACCGTCATGGCTACTGGCCACACTCCCACATTTGATTTACATATACCCCATTAGGTGGACATGGAGATGGATGCCGTGGAAGTTCAGTTGGTAGAGCAACGGACGTGTTATTCAAAGGTTACAACTTTGGTTCCTGCCCACGGCAAAATATCTTTTCGTCCAATTTTCTTTCTTCACATTTACATTACAAAACTAAAACAGGGCATATTGTGAAACAAAGGACATTTAACAAGCTTAGCAATATGGGCAGAGAAAAAAAAGAGCCCGAGTGCCTGGACATTGTACCCATATTTTTTAAAGTCCGGCAGTGTCGAATGTGATACACTATGGTGGGAACTTGTTTTCTGTAAGAAATATCTTAATATGCACTTCTCCACAACTTCCCCCCAAACCTCCTGGAATTACACAGATTAATGATACACATACCATGTGGACTCATACTGCCGAAAGAATGACATATGTGATGGTATTTGAGCACAGGCTCTTCTAAATAATGCAATGTGCAAGGTTCACTAATGACATTATTATAACAATGCGAAATCCAATGCCCTCCCTAAAAAGCATTTGTTTTTCCTTTACACTCGTCTAACAGAAAAGTGCACTTTTTATTCAGATGTAATTATTACTTGCCCAACAGGACATTTCTTAACTCGAAACCAATGACAGCACATACATTTCTTAACCCAAAAGCAACACCTTCTGGAGCCTCTTTTACATGTAACTTTCCTGCTATTTTCCTCCATAGTAGATTTCCTATTCAACTGCATACTGTGTCTAGTTTTTCATCAGGCTAGCTTATTACACCCCTAAGTAGATTGCTAGAACAATATTGTTTACTACAGGCTCAATACTTCATTGAAGATGGGCTGTTTAACGTATAACAGCTTATTGATGCAGGTCAAAAGATCATTGAAATTGCTTCAGTAAGCTATTACCATCTGTTATTACAAAATAACCATCTGTTTTCAAAGTAGGTAATGGGTTAAAACGATGATCTAATATTTTTCTCAGAAATATGTTGACAAAGTTTGAACAAAATGAAGCAGGATGATTAACATGTCAGGTAAGCTCTCCATTGAATAAATTGTGACACATTTGGTTATACTTGGCACTAACCAGTGTACTTAAGAGGCATATGTATTTGAAGGAGGGGGGGGTTGAAATATGCATTACTCATATCATGCCTTTTAAAAGACATTTCCATCTTACACAGATTATAAGCTGCGCTATATTTCTCATGGCATGATGAACAATCAGTACGTATTCAGAATGCTTCCAGATTTAATGTATTTATGTCACCTGTGATGAATTGGACAATATTATTTCAGTAGAGACAAGTCGGCATTAGCACTACCATAACGGAGCTGAGTTAATTTGTTTGTATCCTTGTAAGGAGACAGGTCATGTAAACACGGACACCAGAGAGAAATAAAGGTGCCACAAATGCCAACTAACAACTGAAAAGATGCACAGCAGCAAAAAAGAAAGCAGACATGCGAACTTGCCAATGCATATCTCATGTGTTCGTGTTTGCATATCGCATATTTTAGCTTTGCACTTGTTATAACTATAAACCAGTGGTGAAGATTCTAATCTACACATTTTGAGTTCAGTTCAAGCACTAATTAGTCATATCTCAATTGCTTCAGTGCTAAAATGCTACTCAAGTCTTTTTTCCTAAGAACTATGAAATATGAAAGCAATTCTTATAAAACATTTATAGATAAACTGCAAGTAATCCATGACTTCCTACCTTTATTTGGAGTCCTTACCAGCATTAAGCTAAGTGCATTTTATTAAAGAAACAAAGCTTTTAAAAGTCTCATTTATTCCATTATACATTCACATACATCCATAAATTACTTAAGAAATTGTGTTTCTAACTTGCCCTATGTCTCACTAGGTATTGTCAATAGTTGTCCTATGTCTCAAAAGACAAAACTTACTTTTCAGCGACTCGATAGCGTATCTTCACATGTAGAGTCGTGTACTTAGTTTTTTTTTTTGTAAACTTCATGCTCTTATTACTGCAGTGGTTGTTAAATAACTGAGACATTTTTATGGTTGGGACCAATTTATCTGGTAGTATCCTTGCTGTGAATAATGGTGGGTGTTGTCAAAGCAATATAAATGAGTCCCGAAACAAACTAGCTTTTGAACAAGTTTATTTGCTGTAAGTAGATGAAAAATACATTTATTCCATTACAATAAAAACTGTTAAGTGTGAAATCATTATTTATTGAAATAGGGAAAACAGCGTCAAAAAACACTTGGGGAAAAGGGAAGCTTGGTGTTACATCGCGGTATGTTCTCCAATCTAATGTTAAATGGAACTTCCAGTGGAGTCTCCTGGCTCTCTTCTGAAAATAAAAATAGAAGCAAGACAAAGGCAATTAAAAGAAAACAGCAGACTGTAGGGTCTTTCAAAGCTTTCACAGGATCAAAATCTTAGTAAGATATTCCTCTCTGAGCATCTTTACACCCCCCCAAAAGCAAATTTCTTTTTTCATGGCATTGCTGGCAGTAACATTCACACCTACCGATCCGAAGAAAACACCTTTCTTTGTGAAGTATTTTTATTAACAAGTAAACCCCTTCACACAAAATGGCCCACATCTTAACTTGCAGTTTCGAAAATTCCGTGAGGCAAGGCCTAGAGCAGGAGTTATACTAGTGTTAATCATTAATACCAGATTATTCATCACTTTATCAAACTATGAATGCAGGTTGTAAAATTACACCTTAATTTATAAATATTGTTCGCTTTGACAGTGCAAGTTTTTCATAGTTAACTAGTACACTACAGTAAAACACGGCATAGGACCCTTAAGGTTGGTTCAACGTAAAGCAGCAGGTTGGAACCAACTGTGTAATGAGCTTCGAAATAACAGCAAGTAGTGAGCTACGTTAACATTAACAACATATAAGCCCTTGAGAGGTCTATTTATATAGGTACATTTTGTTTAACTGACAAAAATGTAAATTGTGGTTGAAAAAATCACAATAAAACAACACTCGCACAAGATAGAGTGGGCTGAAGATGTCAAGCCGGTGTGGACGACGTAGCACAATCACAGCATGAGCTGTAGGAGTGGCCTTCCATAGAGTGTTCACTAAACTCCCATGGAGTGTCCACTGTAGGTACACTAGCTAGGTGCCCAATACACCAATCGCCATTATTTTGCATATTACCATGTATCCAGTGTGCCTCTAAAAATTGTTTACGTAGCACACTTTGTTGATGCTGCAGCCGGTGATGACGAAAATTGCGGATATTGGTTTGGCCCTTCGTAACGAGTGGAAAGCTTTCGACCATTCACTCATTAGGCAGTTCGCATGAAGTGACCTCTTGTACAAGTCTACTCTTTTTCCAAGCAATTAATGTGATTCGTCACGTAACATGATGCCTCCAAAGGGTGTTTTTGGGAAGAATATTTAACACTTCCACAATTTTATGGCAGAATGAATGATCACCATCTGGATTCCGGCTTGGATTTCTCACACACTGAGCTTCATTTATCAGTAAGGATGCTAGCTTCAGACAATCTTGCCACTAAAACTGAATATTGTGAGCTCATAACTTACTGTGGAAAAAGTTTTTTTTTGTTTTGTGTACAGAAGTCATATGGCGCACCAATGAAGAACAGCTGTGTGATACAATTGTATGCTTATCTTGAAAGAAATATCATACTTGGATAGTAATTACAGCACAGTTTCTAGCAAAAGCACATAATCTTATGTCAAATTAGTCATTCGCTAAAACAAGGTTGGGCCTTGGGGCCATTCTTAAGTTGTGTACTTTGGGAAACAATGAGCTTCCCGTTGTAGGCTGTGACCTTAATGCACGAGTACAAATTGACAACTTCCTCACAACCAAGGCAGAGCAGTATGTTATAAGAGGCTTGCTGGATGTTTAAGGGAATCTGATAAGACTTGATAGAACTAGAGCTGGCTGCTGTCTCTGCAATCATGCACCAAAACACGCATTCAACACTTTTTCCATGGCCCACAATGAGCATATGTCGATTTCAGTTCATCTCAGCTGGATACCCTCTTCGATTGGGGTGCACTCTATAAAATATTAGGTCTACATTACAAACCAAAGATAATTCATAAAGTCCTAACTTTTTTAAAACCTTGTGTGTGGAGTGTCATTTGGATGTTCCTTTGAGTCTCCCACCACCTTACTGATTAATATTGCAACTAGTTCTTGAACCGTATTCGCAACAGCAGCACACTTTTCACCCTTTTATTTACAGTCTGTAAGTGCTGCAAGTGTATTCTGGATGAGAGGCAGGTGTGTTTGGACACTCTGCATTCAAATTTGAAAATCAGATGTGATGTAACGCCTTAATTCCTGTGGCAGTAATTCAGATCTTCCACGTAAAATCGCCATTAGGCCCTGGGTTTTCTTATTCACCCTTCCCAATTAACAATAAGAGAATCATGTAATACACCAGGCAAGGCTCAGCGAAAGTCCAAGGCATGCATAGCTCATCTTAAACACTTTGCGTAAAGATATTTTGCATCAACCTGTGCACAGAAGAGCACGAAATTTTGTGTAGTGTGCCTTACAGTGCCAGTGAAGGTGCTGGAGCAGTGTAGAAATTTAGGTTTGTTGGTGCGGTTTCATCTTGGCCAAGTTCCATAGTTGGGGCAGGGCACTAAAAAGAAGCGATAAAAACAAGTGCATAATTACAAGTTTTTATGAGACACCATTCCGTTTTGTGGGAAGTAATTGGATTTACCTCAGAAAAATGTATGCATATGTAGTTAGAACATGTCACATGAGTTCAGTAATTTTACAAAATTTAAGATATCTGTTTCTTCTGACTTCTATTGCAATTATGCAGGTCACTGAAAGTCACTACTATAAATTTATCATACTATATGGGCCGCATATATAAACAATGCCAGCCACTACAGTAGCGAAAAACTTTTGCTGCTGTAGCACAGTGAAATACTACCCTTGTGTATCGGTCCTGCTTCATCGGCAAAAGTGCGAGTTAGAAAATAAACTGTCTAAATAAAATGCAATGCCTCGGCTTTCATTCTAGTGAATAGCATGTTGCATATTGTTGGACTTTACAATATACCAATTCTTCATTGAGTACAAAAGAACCAAAAGCTTAATGAGTCTTTCCATAAAGTGCAACTGCACGTACTTCTCCATGTAACTCATGTTCGTAGGTTGCATTGAAAGTGCAGACTTCATCACTTGGTTAGTTCTTTCTTATAGTAAACATAAAATGTGTGGAAAATTTATGCCTCTGGAAGCATCAGGAAAAGTTGTACTGATTAGCAAATTAAATGTGTATCACAAGGAAACGCCAAGAATCCTGATGCCAAAACTATACAGAAATCTAGGGCTGTCAGCAAAAAACTGAGAAGCTGTGGGTTAACTTCACTTTATCTGGCATCATATACAAGTGTGCATGCATATATTTATTTTGTTAAACATGGTAAACTACACCCACTCAGAGACCTAGAATGTGTGTTTGAAAATGTGTGACTGTTCAGTGCTAAAGAAGGCTGATTTGCTGCTCAAAACTGAGGTTTCAGCTGCTCAAGATTTTCCGCCAAATTGCTTAGGATCGACTGCATCACTAAGTACACACAAAACACCACCATTTGAAATGGCCCCATGCTGGGCATGTGCTGATTCGTAATTTCATTTTTTAAAGACAACCAATAAAGTGAATTACATTGTACTGCAGATCCTGCCTAAGCTTTTTGAAATTTTAGTCAGAGTTACGATGGTTACTGAAATTCAGAGTTACGATGGTTGATGTAGATAGTCGAAGTAGATAAGAAACAAAGCTAAGAGCAAATAAGAAACAGTGCTTTTTACGAGTACAGAATTATCAAATCTGGGCCTTTTGTCCAATGAAGGTTGGCGAATGTCAGCACAAAAGATGTTCATCTGCAGCAGTGCGCATATTTGAAAGGATCGGAATGTCGAGCTGGTTCAATGCCAGACTACTTCGTTACTATTGAGTGCACGTGATTGTTCATAATAATTGGTTTTGCGTCTTTATAAACTTTTCATGCATATTCGATGTACAGTAATTCTTTTTGTTAGCTTCACCTAGCCTTGATTTTTAGTCTTTACTTATCATACGCAAAGACAATAAAATGCTGTATAAGTCAATTTTTGACATGCAATATCACACTGCTTGCTGTGATTTCTATGCTCATATCTTTTTACCTTGTTTATGATCAAACAGCTGTGTAATTGTATTCTTTGCTTGCTTCTGATTAACTAGCTATGTAATTCAAGTATATTGCAGTGTGCAGTGCTGAAAGTTGTGACATGCAGCCCTAAGGTTCTGAATAGAGTAATTTCTCAGATGCATTTGCATGTTGTTTTTTTATTTTTAGGTTGTTTTAAAATCAATCCTGCTCAAGAATGGCAGTGTGCATGAGATAACTAAAAAACAATAGAATCAATAAATAAATCAGATGTTCAAGATAAAAAAGAGGGCTGGTGAAACACGGGACCTGTTAAGACGTATGTGAAAATCATACTCCTAGACCAAGGCGCCAACACAGAGCCTTGAGACAGACTCTATGCGGTGGGAAGAATCCACAGCTCGTTGATTTGGATGGTCAGACCAACCATTAGACCCGAGCCCGAATCACATTGAGTAAGTTTTTGGAGTTTGACGTCCTAAAACCCCCAAATGATCATGAAAGACGCCACAGAGGAGGGTTCCGGAAAGTTCGATCACCTGTTGTTCTCTAACGTGAATTTAATGGTAAGTACACATTCCTCAAGTATTATCGCCGTCAACGAAACTGTGGGCACTGCGGCCGGATTTCGATCCCGCGACCTACGGCTCAGCAGCTGAGTACCTTAGCCACCGCGGCGTGATCAACACACGTGGAAGCTGTTCTATAAACTGTATGTTTAGAAAGAGCTTCACAAAATGAAGTGGTTTGAGCATGAACTGCAGGTCAGCTTTCATCCTCCGATCAAGCCAGAAAACAGGGGGGGCCTTCGGGGGTTCAAACACCAGCCCACACTCTCGCAACACGATACAATTTCCGGGGTTGGCGTACTATTTATATGCCTATATGAGCCCGCACACATAACAAAAAAAAACAAAAAACAACATCTGCTCAGACGCACAAAGAGAGCCCACAATCAGCTATGCCGCGCAAACTCGACCAATCGTGTAAATGTTCAGGGCCTTGTGTCCGGCTCGGGTTCGGACCTCAGCGTGAAAGCGTATGCGCGAGGAGTGCAGCTATGTGCGAGTGCGTAGATCTCGTTCTCTCATTGCGTATTCGCTTCTTTATTCGTTTCCTGCCTTCTTCCCAGGTCTCTCTTATTGTATTCAGTGCAGAAAGGTTGTGTGTATTTCGCGATCTCCTATAGCCGCCAGCGTAGCTGTCGCCAAAAGGTGCCCCGTCCTCGGACTCCTCCGACTGTGTTTCCAATCCTTTTCTCCATACTTACTTCTCACAACCTTCTAAAACAGTTTTATAGGTTTTGCCACAAAATTTAATTATGCTTTTATCTAGTAGTTCCTCGGTAAACGTAAGGTTTGCAACAATGAAACTGTTAAAAAAAACTAACAATTACAAGAAATAAAAATTATGCCAAAATATGTCCTTTTGCGCACAAACAGCCTACAAGAAGTTGTAGCTCGTTTTCAAAAATTCTCCTTGAACGCACAGCTCTACATAACAATAAATATAAAAAAAATCACGAGAAAATATTCATTAAAAAGTAGAGTTATCACTGTTCGCGTAATTGTAGGATGCAAAAACTCAGGTTTTGACAAAAATGGCTTTAAAGATTTGAATCGAATCTTCACGTAACAGAAAAATAAATATCTTTGAAATTCACCAGGATGATTGCTTCGGACATACATTGAAGGGTCAACATCTGCTTTTGAGTGAGCTAAAGCATGAACTGTTTTCTAGCTCGCGTTGCGCCTCCATCTGACACTCAGTCACCATGCGTCCGAGCAGGTCTAGGCTTGATATATAAATTTATAGCTTCATTTCATGGTTTTTTGTTTTATACTTCTCCGTCTTTCGTGGAGTACTATAACGTTTTATCTTAAAGGCCACAACAAAGTCCAAGAGGTGGAGGTACTGTACCAGAAAGCACAGAGCACCGAACAAGAACGAGCGGATCTTGAACAACAGATTGCCGTATACGTGTAGTAGACATTTTAAAAACAAAAAGACAACTTCATAGCCCACAAGTTTTAGAATATATTTAAGGAACTTATCATTACGTAATATGCCTAACAAAACACAACAAAACTAATAACGATATTGCAGACGTTGTGCAATCAGAAAGTTTCAGTTTCAGTTTCGAATGCATCCAAGAGAGGGGAATGCTTGAAATATGATTATAAGTTTGAGACGGCTAGAGATAAATTCAGCATTTTTATTTCCTAAATACTCTTAAATGGTGAAGGGTTGCGAAAACTTGAATTCGAAAAATTATATTTTTTAGAAAATTCAGTTTTTAAGGTGGCGACCTACCTTAACGCAATATCATATACATTCACAAAAATTACAACACGATCACCTTCCATCCGCATGATTACCATAAGATAGATTCCCAAGGCACGTGGGCTCTGCCAATTTCTTTTTTATTGCAACGCTCGCACGATTCCTTATTCAAAAGAAAAAAAATCACGCAATACTATATTATTTCCGGTAGTAATTATTGAACATTTCTCCACCAAATAAATAGAAATGCGACATTCATAACTAATAAGAAGATAAATATGAAAGTAAACGCACAAAAACTGTACAATACGAAATGGAGTGGTAAAAATAGTTCGAACAGTCTTGCGCGAACACAAATAATTATGGTAATACAATAAATATTTTTAACAATAACAATTATGTGTGACAGCGAATTACGTGAATAAATTATGACGGAAACATAATGCTGCGCATAGGTACATACTATCGCAGAACATCGGTGTTGGCTTCCAAAATGTGGCAGCCTCGCGATAGGGCGGCCAGCTGCTGCTACACAGACGTCTCTTCAATCAAAGGCACGGCCTTGAGAGTCCTAGGCGTACTTGTGTGCATCCTGGTCTCTACGGAACTACTGTGTTGGCGACATGATAACCGCCATCGGAGACTCTACGGGTTGGTAGGACGGGTTCTCCAGGCCAGCGTCACTCAGCAGCAGGTGCAGACAGAATGAGCAGCATGAATAACACCGTCTTTCTAGATCCCGTCTGTGCGCAGGTGATCAGGTCCCTGCCGGCCAAAGTAATCTCGATGGCGTATACTTCTGTACGGGCGTCGGCTTGACAATCTTGGCCCAGCGCAAGGTCTGCAGCAGCTTGTTCCAGAGGCCCATTTCCTCGAAGCCAGTAAAAGGAATCCGGAACAGTGGGTCCCCAACTTCCACGGGAATGACATTGTGCTTGTCGAAGTTGATGCTGGTCGAGTTTGTCAAGAAGAGGACGTCCTCATTGCGTGGGGAGAGAGGGTGGCACACAGGGTGCCTCCATTGGCTTGCCGCCGGGGCCCATGCAAGGCACCGCCTTGTTCGACCAGTCCTTGAGATGTGGCCCTCCTGCTGGCACACGAAGCAACCAGGGAGCCGGCCGGCCACCCCCGTCTCCGGAGAAGTGTCCACCTCTTCCGCCGCAAGCGTCCAGGTTGAGGCAGTCGCGCCTTCGTATGCCCGTACTCTCCGGACCAGAAACATCCCTTGGAGTGCCACTCCTGCGGGGGGGTTGTACACTCCCGACTCGTGTGACCGTCGTCTCCACAGCTGAAGCAGCCCCTCTTCAGTGTGTCATCACAGGAGGTTGTCGGGATATGTGGACTCATGTGGCCCTCCTCGATCGGCACATTTGACGCTTCCTTCTGCACCACCCGAGGAATCGGAGTTTGGGCAGTCTTGGCTTATATGGCCCTTCTGACACCTGGTTGCCTTGTAGTCGAAGCTGCTCCACCCATGACTGACGGTCACGGCTTCGGCGCAATCCGACTACGGCCGATCGAATGCCTACCAGGACGCAGACAGGTTTGGCCCCTTAGCTTCGTCGTCTTCCGTCTAACTGCCTCGGAGCAGCAAGCACGTGCACCGTTCTTCGTTTTTTTCATCCTTGAGCGAAACAATATTCAACAGTGTGTAGAAGTCTTACTATATAGTCAGGCATACACAAACTCCAAAATATGTCACCCGATAAAAGTAAAGGAGGTTATAAGAGTGTTCCTGGCAAAAAGGAAATATAAAATAACTTATACAGCAGGAATCATTCTATCAATGTTCATCACTTAAAAAGATTAAATAACAGACGTGTTCGTTTTATGAAATTCTATGTATCTTAAACAGTGCAAGAGGACCATAGAACCGGAAAGAAGACAAACGCAGGCGCCACATAAAGAAAGAAAAAAGTCAAGAGCAAAACCGCGACGGCCCATTAGGCCCCAGCACATCTGGTGGTTGGTGAGAACAACTGACCTGCGCTCTCTGTTTCGGTTTCACTGGCGCGACTTTTGGATTACTGTGCGCAACTGATGTTAGGCTATGGTGAAAGTTTATGATTTCAGACACTTTTATCAGCTCAAAAGGCAAGTATTGTCTGCCGTTTTGATTTAGCGATTCTCTAATTTCTCTAGCTCAAAATTCTTCGTGCGAATGAAGTCATGACGCAATTTTTATTCCGACTAAGTTATCTTAGAGATGCAGGTAATCACGACCTTGGCAGCTGGACGACAATGGCGTCGCCTATGTTTCTGTAGCGCGTTTCCGCTGCCTTCTACTACGGTGGACGACATAGAGCACTTGAAAGCGTTGCTTGCAATCCTTGCCCGCTGTGAAAGGAGTGTGGGGTCGTGGTTACGGTTTCGGAACCAGTTCCCTGGCCCCTTTATGTACGCAAAAAACGAAACTCCATTTATGTACGAAACTCCCTTTATGTATGCAAGCACGCCCCATATATACTATGGTTCCTCGACACAGATGTTACGCCCGCCGCTAAAGAAGGTGGAGACAACCGTGTCGTCTGCTACGGATTTCGCCATTACGATGCCTTCTCCGCAAGCCGCGACGGCCCGGCCAACGAGTGTTGCGCGGCTGCATACACAGTTTGTGTCGTCAAAACGTGTGTTACTCAAATACCATGAGATAAATACAAAGTTTTTTCATTGGAAGTGAGAAGGTCTTAGATATCTAGCCTCGAGTCTTCATTTTTAAAGTGACATTACCAGCTGGAGTTGCTCGCAGCAGCAAAATACCACCGATGCAAGCCGCGTTAACACCTTCAATTGGCATTTTTTTGGGCTAGTTGCTAACTATTTATTCTGGTAGAAGATGTGAAACACCCGCACCTAAGTCACACGACCTTTCAATGTGTCTGTGAGTTGTGTGCATTCCACAAAAGTTGAAAAACAGTTTCCCATTTTAAAGCTGGCTGAAAGAAAAAGAATAAAAAATACGTGCTGTCGATAGAAAAGAGAAAAATCACAGCATATCCACGGAGTGAATGATGATGTGTGGGGCAAAGCATTTATCCGTGTATCCGTCCATGCTGTAGTCCGTGCGTGCGTTCATGCGTCCGTCCCTCCGTACGTCCGTTGATACGTTCGTACGTCCAGCGTATCCACGGAGCACAGCATATATAGCACGGACGAAGTCTTCGTTACACTCATTATCATTCATGATGAGTAGGGCTAAGCGTACGTCCGTCCATCTGTGCTTGCTTCCATGCATTTGTCCGTCCATCTGTGTGTCACTCAAACTAGCGCCACATGCTGAGTGAGTCATGCGACTAGGCGGTCACGAACCAGTTAAAGACATGGATTGACGAACCCACGGCTTTAGAATATTCGCCACTAAAACTGTGATTGCGTAAAATATTGTTACGGGAGGGTACACAGAGAAACGAGGTTACAGCTAAGATATGTTTCGCCAAGCCTAAGCCGAGATGGCAAGCCAGAGCGTGCCCCACATCCCAGAGTCACGTCGTCTTTCTGGCTGTCTGTCTTGATTCTTCAGCGTGATGTAGTCTCGTAACATGACCCCCGGGTGCAGAAGCACCATCTCGGTGCTTCCTATGATGTTGGGAGTGGTAGAGCTTAAGTCTGGAGACATCAAATATGTCTGTAGACATTGGGGATGACGACTTCAGCGGGGTTATCTCGTAGGTAACGTCGGTCACCTGTTGCAAGACGCGGTAGGGCCCTGAGCACCGGGAGAGCAGCTTCTCAGAGAGACCAACATGCCGAGTCATTGTCCACAACAACACAAGGGAACCCGGGGCAAAGGAGACGTCACGATTATGTGTGTCGTAACGTTGCTTCTGTTGCTCTTGCGATGCTAAGAGGCGCTTCCGAGTGACTTCTCGTGCTTTGTGAGCTCTGGGGATAGTGTCACGGGCGTATTCAGTCGGCGAATCGACAGTGTTCGGAAAGATGGTGTCGAAAGGTAAAGTTGGGTCGCGGCCAAATAAGAGGTAGAATGGTGAAAACCCAGCGGTATCGTGGCGTGAGGAATTGTATGCGAGTGTGACAAATGGCAATGCAACGTCCCAGTCTAGGTGTTCAGAGGAGACGTACATGGAGAGCATGTCAGTTAAAGTCAGGTTGAATCGTTCGGTAAGCCCATTAGTTTGTGGATGGCACGCCGTCGTAAATTTATGTTTGGATTCGCAACAGCAAAGCAGGTCGTCAATAACTCGGGAGAGGAAATAGCATCCACGATCTGTGAGGAGTTGGCATGGAGCACCTTTATTCAGCGTGATGTAGTCTCGTAACAATATCTTCATATATTTTTTTAGTTCTTCAATAGCTACCTCATATACAGACCTTACCCTGCAACGCACAGTATATGGTACATTGTTCTCGCCATCCACATACACTTAACTTCTCGCCATCCTGAATATTCTCCTTCACTGAAGGTGAATCTGCGTGTTCATGGCTCGCCAAGCCCTTCATTGCAGCCCTGCACTGCCCACAATTTCTTTTCTTCAAGATATTTTATACAAGAAATCCACCTATATGGTGCAAAATGCCGCATTCTATTGAAGTAAACGCTTCAATGAAAAAGTTTTCCTTATCATCAATTTCCTCGTCAGAATCTCCACGACACTCCATATTTCTTTGAGAAATCACGTCAACCAGGTAGTGAGTCATCATTTTCATAACTATATTGCGTTCACCGCTATGTAGAAAATTGGCTGGCGCATACAAGCTTTAAAGCGCAAGATCATGTCGTAGACGTTAGGAACTGGCGCACGGACGGCTGCACAGACGGACCGACGCGTGGACGAACGCAGGGACGGACAAATGGACCGACGCACAGACGCACGAATGGAAACAAGACTGGAATGACGCATGGATGGACGCATGGACGGACAGACTCACAGACGGATGGACGAAAGCACGAACTAACGCAGGGACGGACGAATGGACGTGCGCACGGACGGAAGGATGGACGCCGTAAGCACGGACAGAATGACGGCTACTTCATCCCACTCATCATTATTTACTCCGTAGATATGCTGTGACATCGTTTCAATTGTCGTGCAATGCAATGCAACTGGCTACTACGACTACGACGACACGCGACATACGACCCATGGCGCAAAGAACTTCGCCCCTAAATGAAATAGTTGAAGGCACCGGCAGCAACAAGCGCACAACGCAGGTGCACATCTTCGTGCTATTATTTGCAGCTTGTGCACAAGAAGCGATTGAGAACAACGTGTTTTGTGCGATCCAAAATGAACGAGTTAAATACGCATGTACACAGCATGCAAATCAACGTATATTGCACCCGGTGCACTGGTGATTGCAATTAAGCCCTATTGGCGCTGTTCTGCAGCTGCTGTAAGGAAGTTTATTACATCAAGTTTCTCGCGATTGAGAGTGCCCGTGTGAAAGTTCTTTAAAGCATTCTTCTGATTCCACAATACATATATCGGCCAGTATCATTGAAGTGAACACATAAAGTCAACCAAGCCTCTGTACAATCGCTTTTTTTGTGTGACAGAGCCAAAAATCCTAAGGAGAAGAGCTCTTTCAGATCTCAAACCAAAACACTTTCCAGGTTCATTTTGTTGCTGCACATGAAGTAGCAAGGAAATCTGACATTGTATGACCCAGCCCCGTCTGGATGACACATTATAAAAACCATTACTTTTGTCACGCAGCAACATGAATCAAGTCACTAACTACTTGGAAAAGTAGTTATGTTCTTGTAGCCCATCTTTTTTACCGATTTTTTTTACCGAAACGAACTAAAACGACTTGCGTGCTCCTATTTACAGAGATCTTCTCGTACTCTAAACGAGAATCCTACTCCTAGACCTGCGAGCCGACACACTTCCCTGAGACAAATTTTATGGGGTGTGGAGCGTCCTTGGCTCGTTGATCTGGAAGGTCAGATCGTCCAGTTTACCCCACCCCACAACACATGAAAGTTGTCTAACAAACTGGAAAGTTAGAAAAAGGAACTTCGCAAAAGAAATCTGTCAAGAATACGAACATAAGGTCACCTTTTATCCTTCGACTAAAAAAAAGAGGGCTGGTGAAACACGGGACCTCTTGAGTCGTAAGTGAAAAGCATACTCATAGACCAAGGGGTCGAAACAAAGCCTTGAGACAGACTTTATGTTGTGGACAGAATCCACAGCTCGTTGGTTTGTATGGTCAGACCAACCAGTAGACCTGAGCACAAATCACATGGAGTTAGTAATTGGAGTTTGACATCCTAAAACCCCAAATTATCATGAAAGACACCATAACAGAGTGTTCCGGGAAGTTCGATCACCTTGTGTTCTCTAACGTGCATATAAAGATGAGTACACATCCCTCAAACATTATCGCCGTCATCGAAATTGCGGTCACCGCGGCCGGGTTTTGATCCCGCGACCTGCGGGTCAGCAGCTGATTACCTTACGCACTAAATGGACCACCGCGGTGGGGTCAACACATGTGGAAGCTGTCCTATAAACTGTACGTTTAGAAAGAACTTGCCAAAATAAAGTGCTTTCAGCACGAACTAAAGGTCACCTTTCATCCTCCAATGAAGCCAGAAGACAGAAGGGGATCTTCGGGGGTTCAAAAACCAGCCCACACTTCCGCAATACCATACGATTGCCGGAATTGGCTTACTATATATGCGTATATGATCCCGCACTCATAAAACAAAACATCTACTAAACGCACAAAGAGAGCCCACAACCAGCTGCTGCCACACAAACTCGTCTCATCATGTTATAGTTCACGGCCTTGTTTCCGGCATGGGTTTGGGCGTCTGCGTGAAAGTGTATGCACGAGGAATATTGCAGCATTCTTCACGGTTACGCTTGCATGATATATGTGCCAGTGCGTAGCACTCGTTCTCTGTTTGAGATGTTGCTTCTTTATTTATTTTCTGTTTTTTTTCCCAGGTCTCCCTTGTTGTATTCCGTGCAGAAAGGTTGTGTATAGTTCGCGATCTCTTATAGCCACCAGCGCAGCTCTCGCCAATCAGTGCCCTGTCCTCGGATTCCTTCGACCGTGTCCCAATTCTTTTCTTTTCACCATACTTACTTCTCACAACCTTCTAAGAAAGCTTGAGAGTTTCCGTCAAAAAGTTATATTTATTGTTTCTATTGTAGTTCTTAGGTAAATGTAAGTTTTGCAAAGATCAAACCGTTAAAACTTAAAAAAAGCATTAACAAAGTATACCAAAATATGCGTGTTGCGCCAACAATGATTACTGCAACATTATTGGTGTGATTCAAACGCGACTTGGCATGTTCCTAGTGAGTAAAATAACCTGTGCATCTAACCTCAATGATCGCCACATTTCGAAGCTATGGCACGTTATCGCAAAAAGTCTGAATAAGTTGACTCTTGGTAATGTCGTTTTGCACACAACGAGCCTACAAAAAGTTGCGGCTCATTTTCAAAAATTCTGCTTGAATGCACAGCCCTACATACAAAAAATAGTAAGAAAAGTTTCATAAAAAATATTCATTAAGGTTTGAATCGAATTTTCACGTCATAGATAAACAGTAAATGTCGTTTAAACTCAGCAGGATGATTACTTCGGACACACATTGAAGGGATAAGATCTCCTTTTGAGTGAGCTGCAGCATAAACTTTTTTCTAGCTCGTGTGGTGCCTTCTGGTGACACTCAGTCACCGTGCGTCAGAGCAGGTCTAGGCTTAATATATTAATTTTCTAACTTCCGTTGATGCTTTTGTTCTTACTTCGCCATATTTCTCGGAGTACTCTCTTAAAGATCACAACTTTCTCTCTTAAAAGAGTAATTTCCCTCTTAAAGGCCGCAACAAGGTCGAAGAGGTGGAGGTAGTGTACCAGAAAGCACCGATAGCCGAGTAAGAACTAGGGCAACTTGAACAACAGAGGGCCGTTTACGTGTAGTAGAAATTTTAAAAACAAAACGCCATACCCAACAAGTTTTAGAATTTACTTATGCATTTAGCATCACGTATTATGTCTAACAAAAAACACTAATGAAAATATTGCAGATGTCGAGCAATCAAAGATTCAGTTTGGGTTTCGAATGCATCCAAGAGAGGTGGAGTCTAAAAACAATCATAGCTTTCAAACGGCTCGTGATATATTTCAATGATTTTCTAAATGCTCTTGAATAGTCAAGGATTGGAAAAATGTTACTTAAAACACTTTTTTAGAAAATTCGTTTTTGGAAGGTGGCGACCTACCTTAGCCTAATAGCATATACATTTACAAAACTTACAACACGGTCACCTTCCATCCGCTTGATTAGCATAACATGGATTGCCAAGGCACGTGGGATCTGCCAATTTCTTTTTTATTGCAACGCTGTTGCATGATTCTCGTTTCAATTGATTACACATTTCACAATCAAATTAATACAAATGCGAGATTTATAACACAAAGAGAAATATATGAAAGTAAATGTATCAAAGAAACCTATACAAAGCGAAAGAGGGTCGTAAATAGTGTTCGATGAGTCTTGTTCGAACTTGAATAAATATGGTATTAATTTAAGTAAGTATTAAAAATAACGATAAAACCGTATCAACAATAAAATGCGTAACAATAACAATAAAAAACAATAACAATAAAACCTGTAATTATATTATGACCAAAATATGTAGTTGTTGCGCATAAATACAGAAATAAATGAACAGCGGTGGTGGCTTCCAGGATGCGGCAGCTTCGGGACAAGACGGCCAGCTGGGGCTACACCGACGTCCCTCCACTAACAAGCACGGCCTTGAAGACAGAGTCCTAAGCGTACTTGTGTGCATCCTGGTCTCTTGGAACTCCTGTGTTGCTGGCATTATCACCGCCATCGGAGGCTGTACAGGCTGGTAGGACGGGTTCTCCAGGCCAGCGTCACTCAGCAGCAAGTGCAGACAGAATGAACAGCATGAATAACACCGTCTTCCCAGATCCCGTCTGTGCGCAGGCGATCAAGTCCCTGCCGGCCAAAGCAACCTCGACGGCGTACTTCTGTTCGCGCGTCGGCTTGACATGGTTGGCGCAGCGCAAGCTCTACAGCAGCTTGTTCCAGAGGCCCATTTCCTCGAAGCTGGTGAATGGGATCCGGAACCACGGGTATGACATCGTATTTCTCGAAGCTGATGCCGGTGGAGATGGTCAAGAAAAGTATGTCCTCATCCGCGGGACGAGAGGGTGGCGCATAGGGTGCCTCCATTAGCTTGCCGTCGGGGCCCATGTGAAGCACAGCCTCAGTCGTGCAGTCTTTCAGATGTCGCCCTCTTGCTGGCACATGAAGCAACCGTGGGGCCAGTCACCACCATCTCCTGCGTAGACTTCACCTCGTCCACCGCCAGCGTCCGGGTTGGGGAAGTCGGGGCTCGTATACCCCTACTCGCCCCACTTGAAACATGCCTTGGAGCACCGCTCCTTCGGGGGGTCCGAGCAGTGCCGACTCGTATGACCGTCGTACACACAGCTGAACCATCTACTCAAGGGTCTGTCATTGCTGGAAGTTGTCGGGCAAACTGGACTGATGTGGCCCTCCTCGATCACCACAATTGAAGAAGATTGCTCTTCCGCCAGGTCTACCGCCACCCTAGGAACCAGGGCTTGGACAGTCTCGGCTTATGTGACCTTCCTGACCACTCCTAATTGAAGCAGCCTCTGCCACCAGAGCTGCCATATATGACCGACTCATCAAATTGCGACTCAGATGACCTTCCTCTCCACACTGAAAACAGCCGCTTCCACAACCGCCCCAGAGGCTGCGTACGGGCAGTGGTTGTGGTTGAGGGACGGAAAAGACGCCTAATTTCCGCAGTTCTTAAGGGAGCTTGGCGCAGCGTTTTATAGGGGTTTGGGAGAAGGATAGTAAAGAGTAGAAAAGTAGAGGATATGAAGGGAAGCACGACGCAGGTCGCAGAACAGGGAAGGCGCAACTTCTGCAACTAGCAACGACAACCAGTGGTGGGCGAGAGTCTTAAGGAGCGTCTCGGAGGTAGGAGGGCACCTCTGCCCCAGCAGCAGGCCTCTGCTAGTTGAGCTGGGTTGTTCCGGGCTAATCACTGAGCGCTGCAAGGAAGACATCACGCAACGGGTGTTCTTGAGGGAGCACGTCGCCAACCGCGCGCAGTGCAGTCAGCAGGGAGGCAATGAGGGTGTCCCACGGATCCTCAGCAGGCTCATCAGGTGGGGCAAAGGGTGGGATCTCTCCTGAGGTGTCCTTATTGCACTTGAAACATGCTCTGCTTCCTCCTCCTCTTCCCGAATGGCCGCCCCGAAACTGCCCTCACCGCCGAACCAGCTGGAGCCTCTCCTAAACCTCGAACTGTGCTCCGCCTACCAGTCGCTGCTCGGCTCTTGCTCTGGCCTGGGGTCATCCGAAGGCTTCTTCCAGCCAGAGCTTCATGGCAGTATTGTTGACGTTTCCCCAGCTGGACTCGGCCGGCGAACCATTGGACTGACATTTTACTCCCCAGTGTGAGGAATCTGTCGTGGTCGTTAAACACCTGGTCGCCTTGTAGTCGGTGCTCCTACATCCACGACTGACCGTCGCAGCGTCGGTCCAAGCCGACAATTGCTGATGGAACGCCGACGATGACGCAAACAGTTTAGACGTCTAAGCTTCGTCGTCTTCCTTCTAGCTGCCTTGCAGCAGCAAGCACGTGCACCGGTCTTCGTTTGCTTTGTCCTTGTGCGCAACATTATTCAACGATATGTAGAATTGTTACTATCTAGTCAGCTATAGACAAATTGTAAATTACATCACTTTAAATAAATAAAAAAAGGTTATAACAGTTGGCTTGGCAAAAAGAAAGATAAAATAAATTATACAGCCGAAAGCCTCTATCGATGTTGATCACTTAAAAACATTAAATATTAGGGCTTCTTCTAATTATGTAATTTTTATGACTGTAAATAGTGCAAGATAACTGTAAAACAGGAAGGAAGACAAAGGCGGGTGCCAAACAAAGAAAAAAAAGTCAAGAGCAGACACGCCGGCGTCCTGGTCGAACGCACCTGGTGGTTTGTGAGAACCACTTTTACCTGCGTTTTCTGTTTTGATCCTATTGGCGCGAATTTTCGATTACTGTGTGCAACTGATGGTTGGCTGTGGCGAAAGCTTATGATTTCAGACCACTTTTCTCAGCCTAAATGGCAAGGCTCTTTCGCGGTGTGATTTAGCGATTCCCTATTTTGTCTAGCTCAAAATTGTTGTTGCGAATTGAAGTCAGGACGTAATTTTTTGACTAAGTTACATTAGAAAGAAATGCGGGTAATCATGTTCTTGGCAGCTCGATGCCACCGCCGTCGCAAGTGTAGCACGTTTGCGCTGCCTCCTTCTTCGGCTAGCGACATAGAGCACTCGGAAGCGTTTATTGCAATCGTTGTCCGCTGGGAGATGAGGGGCCCCCGAAAAGGGCACACTTGTGTGAGCACTCGTTGTCTTCTGCAAGAGACGCATTACCACATCCCCTGCGAATCGTGTTCTCCAGTGCCATGAACACATCGGCACGGTGGCCTAGCAAGCCAGAGACGTAGCATAAGTCCGCCTGGCATCTGTGGAGCGTACAGCGAAGCACGTTGGCAAAGCCCATGGCATAGTTAGGCCCTTTGAGTCTATCGAACCAAACAATGATCGTAGTAGTGTCCTTGATGCGTTTCACTTCGAGGCCTTGCAGGTTTCTTGTCTGGATGATCATTTTGCTCAGCTGGTTGTGGTCAAAGTCGAGGTCAACGCCCCGCACTCTATCCCTATGCAATTGTTATCCGGCGCCGCGAGGTACGAGTTGACTCCGTATTGGGTGGGCCCTACGAGTAAATTTTTTACTCTCGTTTAAGCACCGGCATTCTTCTCCGTTGGCTGAAACGGCGTCCTCTTAATTCTGTCTCGGCCGCAGCGAGGGGAGCAGCCAGTAGAGAGAAGTCGGCATTAGCACTAACACAACAGAAATGAGCTAGTTTGTTTGTATCCCTGTAAAGAGACAAGTCATGTAAACACGGACACTAGACAGAAATAAAGGTGCCACAAATGCCAACTATCAACTGAAAAAATGTACAGCAGCAGAAAAGAAAGCAAACACGCGAACTTGCCAGTGCATATGTCATGTGTTCGTGTTTGCATATCGCATATTTTAGCTTCGCGCTTGTTATAACTATAAACCAGTGGTAAAGAATCTAACCCACACCTTTTCAGTTCAATTCAAGCACTAATTAGTCATATCTCAATTGCTTCAATGCTGAAATGCTGCTCAAGTCTTTTTCCTACGAACTATGAAACATGAAAACACTTCTTATAAAAAGTTTGTAGATAAACTGCAAGTAATCCATGACTTCCTACCTTTATTTAAAGCCCTTAACAGCATTAAGCTAAGTGCATTTTATTAAAGAAACAAAGCTTTTAAAAGTCTCATTTATTCCATTATACATTCACATACATCCATAAATTACTGAAGAAATTGTGTTTCTAACTTGCCCTATGTCTCACTAGGTATTGTCAATAGTTGTCCTATGTCTTAAAAGACAAAACCTACTTTTCAGCGACTCGCTAGCGTATCTTCACTCGCAGAGTCGTATACTTTGTTTTTTTTTGTAAACTCCATGCTCTTATTACTGCTGTGGTTGTTAAATAACTGAGACATTTTTATGGGTGGGACAAATTCATCTGGTAGTATCCTTGCTGTGAATAATGGTAGGTGTTGGGCAAAGCAATATGAATGAGTCCCGAAACAAACGAGATTTTGAACAAGTTTATTTGCTGTAAGTAGATGAAAAATACATTTATTTCATTACAATAAAAACTGTTAAGTGTGACATCAATATTTATTGCATTAGGGGAAACAGCATAAAAAACACTTGGGGAAAGGAAAGCTTGGTGTTACAACTCCAATCGAATGTTAAATAGAATTTCCAGTGAAGTCTCCTGGCTCTATTCTGAAAATAAAAATAGAAGCAAGGCAAAGGCAATTAAAAGAAAACAGCACACTGTATGGTCTTTCTAAGCTTTCACAGCATCAAAAACTTAGTAAGATATTCCACTGTGAGCATCTTTACACCCCCCCAAAAGCAAATTTCTTTTTTAATCTCATTGCTGGCAGTAACTTTCACACCTACCGATCCGAAAGGAACAGGTTTCTTTCTGAAGTATTTTTATTAACAAGTAAACCCCTCCACACAAAAAGGCACACATCATAACTTGCAGTTTAAAAAATTTCGTGAAGTAAGGCCTAGAGCAGGAGTTATACTAGTGTTAAACATTAATACCAGATTATTCATCACTTTATCGAACTCTGAATGTAGGCTGCAAAATTATACCTTAATTTTATAAATATTGTTCACTTTGACAGTGCAAGATTTTCATAGTTAACTAGTACACTACAGTCAAAGACGGCATAGGACCCTTCAGGTTGGTTAAACGGAAAGCAGCAGGTTCGAACAAACTGCGTAATGAGCTTAGAAATAACAGCAAGTAGTGAGCTACGTTCACATTAACAACATATAAGCCCTTGAGTGGTCTATTTATATAAGTACGTTTTGTTGAGCTGACAAAATAGTATAATGTGGTTCAAAAAATCACAATAAAACATCACTCGCACATGAACGAGTGGGCTAAAGATGTCAAGACTGTGTGGACGACGTAGCACAATCACAGCATGAGCTGGAGGAGTGTCCTTCCATAGAGTGTTCAGTAAACTCTCAAGCGGTGCCCACTGTAGATACACTAGCTAGGTACCCAATACACCAACCGCCATCATTTTACATATTACCATGCACCCACTGTGGCTCTATAAAATATTTACGTAGCACACTTTGTTGATGCTGCAGCCGATGATGATGAGGATGGCAGATATTGTTCGGCCCTTTGTAACGAGTGGAAAGCTTTCGACCATTCACTCATTAAGCAGTTCTGATGAAGTGATGTCTTGCACAAATATACTCTTTTTCCAAGCAATTCATGTGATTCGTCACGTAACATGATGCCTCCAAAGAGTGTTTTTGGGAAGAATATTCAAACACTACCACAATTTTATGGCAGGATGAATGATCACTATCGGGATTCCGGCTTGAATTTCTCACACACTGAGCTTCATTTCTCAGTAAGGATGACAGCTGCAGATAATATTGCCACTAACACTGGCTATTGTGAGCTCATCACTTACAGTGCAAAAACGGTTTTTTTTGTTTTGTGTACAGAAATCATATAGCGCACCAACGAAGAACAGCTGTGTGATACGATTGTACGCTTATATTGAAAGAAATCGCATACTTGGATAGTAATTACAGCACAGTTTCTAGCAAAAGCACATAATCTTATGTCAAATTAATCATTTGCTAAAACCAAGTTCGGCCTTGGGGCCATTCTTAAGTTGTGTACTTTTGAGAAACAATGAGTCTCACATTGTAGGCTGTGACCTTAATGAACGAGTATAAATTGACAACTTCCTCACAATCAAGACAGAGCAGTGGGTTTTAAGAGGCTTGCTGGATGATGAGGGGTATCTGATAAGACTTGACAGAATTGGAGCTGGCTGCTGTCTCTGCAATAAAGCACCAAAACACGTATTCAACTCATTTTCCATGGCCCACAATGAGCATATGTCGATTTCAGTTCATTTCCGCTGAATACACTCTTCGATTGGGGCGCACTCTTTAAATATAAAGTGATGACTACAAATCAAAATATAAATTATAAAGTCCTAATCTTTTTAAAACCTTTGGTGTGGAGCATCACTTGGATGTTCCTTTGAGTTTCTCACCACCTTACTGATTTATAATGCAACTAGTTTTTGAACCGTATTCGCTACTGCAGCACACTTTTCACCCTTTTCTTTACAGTTTGTAAGAGCTTCAAGTGTATTCTGGATGAGAGGCAGGTGTGTTTGGACACTCTGCTTTCCGATTTGAAGTTAATATGTTATGTAATGCCTTAATTCCTGTGGCAGTAGTTCGGATCTTCCACGGAAAATTGCCATTTGGCCCTGGGTTTTCTTCATCACCCTTCACAATCAAAAGTAAGAGAATTATGCAATACACCAGGCAAGGCTCTGCAAAACCACAAGGCATGCATACCTCATAATAAAACACTTTGCGTAATGATATTTTTCATCAACCTGTGCACAGAAGAGCATGATATTTAGTGTAGTGTGCCTGGCAGTGCCACTGAAGGTGCTGGAGCAGTGTATAATTTTCGGCTTGTTGGTGTGAGTTCATCTTGGTCAAGTTGCATGTTGGGGCAGGGCACTAAAAAGAAGTGATAAAAACAAGTGCAGAATTACAAGTTTTTATAAGAAACCATTCCGTTTTCTGTGAAGTGATTGTATTAACCTCAGAAAAAGGTATGCATATGTAATTAGAACATGTCACATGAGTTCAGTAATATTACAAAATTTAAGATATCTGTTTCTTCTGACTTCTATCGCATTTATGCAGGTCACTGAAGGTCACTAGTAAGAATTTATCATAATATATGGACCGCAGATATAAACAATGGCAGCCACTACAGTGGCGAAATCTTTTGCTGCTGTAGCACAGTGAAATACTACCCTTGTATATCGGTCCTGCTTCATCGGCATGAGTGCAAGTTAGAAAAGAAACTGTCTAAAAAATATGCAAAGCCTTGGCTTTCTTTCTAGTGAATGGCATGTTGCATATTGTTGGACTTCACAATATACCAATTCTTCATTGAGTGCAAAAGAACCAAAAGCTTAATTAGTCTTTCCATAAAGTGCAACAGCACGTACTTCTCCATGTAACTCATATTCGTAGGTTGCATCGAAAGCGCTGACTTCATCACTTGGTTAGTTCTTTCTGATAGTAAACATAAAAGGTGCGGAAAATTTATGCCTCTCGAAGCGTCAGGAAAAAATGTACTGATTAGCAAATTGAATGTGTATCACGAGGAAATGCCAAGAAGCCTAACGCCAAGACTATACAGAAATCTAGGGCTGTCAGCAAGAAACTGAGAAGCTGTGGGTTAACTTCACTTTATTGGGCATCATATACAAGTGTGCATGCATATATTTATTTTGTTAAACATGGTAAACTACTCCCACTTAGATACCTAAAATGTTTGTTTGAAAACGTGTGACTGTCCAGGGCTGAAGAAGGCTGATTTTCTGCTCAAAACTAAGGTTTCAGCTGCTCGAGATTGTGCGCCAAATCGGTTAAGATCGATTGCATCACTAATTGCGCAATAAACCCCACCATTTGAAATGGCCCCATGGTGGGCATGTTCTGATTCGTAATTTCATTAGTAAACACAAGCAATAAAAATGAAAGATATTGTACTGTAGATCCTGCCTAACCGTTTTGAAATTTTAGTCACCGATACACCAAAATTCAGAGTTACGATGGTTCATGTAGATAGTCGAAGTAGATAAAAAACAGAGCTAGGAGCAGATCAGAAACAATGCTTTTTACGACTACAGAATAAGCAAATCTTGGCCCTTTGTGCAATGAAGGTTAGCGAATATCAGCACAAGTAATGTTCATCTGCAGCAGTGCGCATATTTGAAAGGATCAGAATGTCGAGCTGGTTTAACGCCAGACTACTTCGTTACTATTGAGTGCACGTGATATTTCATAATAATTGGTTTTGGGTCCTTCGTAAACTTTTCATGCATCTTCGATGTACAGTAATTCTTTTTGTTAGCTTTAACTAGCCGTGATTTTTAGTCTTGTCACACGCAAAGACATTAAAATGCTGTATAAGTCAATTTTTGACATGCAATATCAGACTGCTTGCTGTGATTTCTATGCTAATATCTTTTTACCTTGTTTATGATCAAACAGCTGCGTAATTGTGTTCTTTACTTGCTTGTGATTAACTAGCTATGTAATTCAAGTACTTTGCAGTGTGCAGTGCTGAGTGCTGTCACAAGCAGCACTATGTTTCCGTATAGAGTAATTTCTCAGATGCATTAGCTTGTTGTTTCTTTATTTTTTGGTTGTTTTAAAATCAATTCTGCTCAAGACCGGCAGTGTGTACGAGATAACTAAAAAAACAATAGAATCAATAAATAAATCACATGTTCAGGCTCAAATGTGTGCTTACCAATTGGTATCGTAAGCCTAGTGCTACGTCTAAGGCAGCAATAATGTTCATGAACAATTTCTAGGGGGAGTTCATGCTTGCTGAATACTATGATATTCCAAAAAATTACTAGGAGAAACAATAAAACAAACTAAGCTTTGGACAAACTGTCAATAATGCTACATTGGGTGAACTGTGTATTCGCATGAACTAGACGAGGGAAAAGACTATTTGAGCAAGTATTGATTGATTGATATATGAGCTTTAACGTCTCAAAACCTCCATACGAGAGATGCCATAGTGGAGGGCTCCATAAATTTTGACCACATGGGGTTCTTTAATGTGCATCCAAATCTGGGCATACTTGCCTATAGCAATTTTACCTCCATCGACACTGCAGCCGCCACAGCTCGGATTCGATCCCACAGTCTGCAGGTCAGCAGCTGAGCGTTTTAGCCACTAGAACCACCACGATGAGGCTTGATCAAAGAGTAGGAGGACATATTTTTCTGTGAATGGCATTCTGGTGCGATTTCATGGCATCTGTGCAAGGTATTAGAACACACAATATGCTCCAAAATTTAGCACTGCTTCACATAATGTGGTGTTTTAAACCTGCTTCCAGTAAAAGATCATCTAAGTTTGGCTGCTGCAGGTATGTTAACTTGAGAACAGAAGTGTCATTTTAATGTCATCATGACATTATGTAGCTTTTAGATAACATGCAATCTAAAGTGCTGTTATTTCACATGATCGTTACTTTCAAAACTTCTCACAGTCTAGGACACCTATTTGCAGGTAATGCATTTGTGGACTAATTGGTTTTGAAACACAAAGTGACAAATGGCACTAAAAGACACAGACAAAAGGAGGCAAACATGGGGAGTGACTCACAAATTATTTCATTTTCAGAAGTGCATAAAATATAAAGCAGTTTATATTATAACGAGTGAACATGTCTGTCTCCTTCTTTCTGTTTTCAGACTGTGAATCATTTCACTAATTTCTTCTTCTTGCAAAGTTCTTTCTTGAAGTTCTTTCTTCTTGCAAAGCAAAATTTTTGCAGTTCATTTGTTGACATTTGTATCAACAACACTTTGTGTAATATTTGTTCAGTGACAGTAAAAAATGTCTACAATATTTCCAACAGCTGCGTCTGTAAATATCACATGTGTCTATACAGTACAACTATGTGTCTGCATTCCGTGGTCATGTTTTTGTTTAACAATACAAGTTTTTAAAATATTCTGGTTGCATGGACAACAAAGGACACTACTACTTGCACTGCATGTATTATTCAATATGACAGAGATATGGATTAGGTGTCATGTGCCGTTTCCTGCTTCATATTTCATTTTTTTCAAAACAGCCTAAAACAGTTTTGAACATTAGATTACCCATCACTCTTGGAGGGACAACTGCGCTATCTACTTTTTAATGTGACAAGGCCCACGCTATGCGCAATTCAGTGTCCTTCTTGAATGCGGGGTTGTAAGTGGGGAACGCCTAGGCTCCAACCGCTCCACTCTAATACATGAGTTTCATGAGCGCTAGCGCGTTAACAGCGCGCAATCTGGCAGTGCGTCGCGTGATATAAAGAGCAATAAGACGGCAAAAGACCCTTGAGTGAACGTGCGGCGTAGCGAGAAACAGCACATCGTCACGAAACACCTAACACCTAATGGTGTCCAGTATTCCCCAAAAGTCCTCTTGAACCACGCTATCGCACGCTTCCTTGATATCCAAAAATGCTAGCCTCATGTGCCTGTGTGTCCTTTTCTGCTATTTCGATGCCCTGCGTCAGTGAGAACAGATTGTCTTCTAAATTCCTGTGTTTCAGAAACCCATTCTGGAATCGTGGCAGCTTGTGCAAGTTGGTATGACATGACGATTGTTATAGCGCGAGAACAGAACGACGACAAAGAGACAAAAAGGACACGAAGGACACGAGCGCCAACTTCCAACTGAGTTTATTGTGCAGAGTGCGAAAACATATAAAGGAGACAGTAAACCATGTGACAAAAACCATGTGGCACAAAGGGCACTACACGACTAAGGAAAAAAAAACACAGAAAAGGCAAAGAAAAGTCTATAAGGAAAAGAAAAGTAAAATAATATAACTCCTTGCGAGCACCGAAACCTTCGAAGAACCTTAGTTCCTTCTCGGACAGAGACATGGAGGACTTGCATGACACCTGTTCGCATGCCATCTGCGCGGCCTCGACGATGACTCGGGTGAGCTCATCCCTGTGCTTGTAGAGCGTCTCTGTGTCCTTGAAAAGGGGCACACACAGAAAATGTGTGCAGCGCTGTCTCCGTTTGTTTTTTTTTTTTTTGCTCATGTAGCAGTTACGCCCCCAAGACAATATACTCGCTTCTTTTTAGCCACAGTTTGACAGGAAGTGTGGGCGTGCGCAGCAAGAAGTAAAACTTTTTTCATGGTAGCTTTTACCGGCACTCTTTTTACACTTTTTAAAACATTCTCCTCATTCCACAATACATATATCGGCCAGCATCACAGAAGTGAACGTAACGCACAACATCTACGAAGCCTCTGTACAATAGCTTCTTTTGTCACAGAGCCAAATATAATAAAGAGAAGAGCGCTTTCAGGAACCAATTAGCAATTATTATCTCATACCAAAACACTTTACAGGTCCCTTTTGGTACTGCACATGACGTAACAATGAAATGTGACATCGTATCACCCAGCCCCGTCTTATGACACATCGTAGAAAACCATTATTTTTTCACGCGGCAGCAGAAATCATGTCACTAACTAATTGGAGATGTAGTTTGTTTTATAGTCCTTTTTTTACCGAATTAAACGTACTTAAACGACTTGCGAGCTCCTATTTAGGGAGACCCTCTCGCACCCTAAACGAGAATCTTAATCCTAGACAAACCAGCCGACACACCACACTGAGACAAATTTTATATGTTGTGTAGCGTCCTCGGCTAGTTGATCTGGAAGGTCAGATCGACCAGTTGAACTCACCCCGCAACACAAGAAAGTTGTCTTACAAACTGGAGAGGTAGATAGAGGAAGTTCGCAAAAAAAAAAGCATCCATGAATACGAGCAGGAGGTCACCTTTCATCCTCTGACTAGAAAAAAAAAAGAGGGTTGGTTGCACGTTAGATCACCTGGTGTTCTCTAACGTGCATTTAAAGGTAAGTACACATTCGTCAAGCATTATCGCCATCAACGAAACTGTGGGCACCACGGCCGGGTTTTGATGCCGCGACCTACGGCTCAGCAGCTGAGTACTTTAGCCACCGCGGCGTGATCAACACACGTGGAAGCTTCTGTCCCTTAAAATGTAGGTTTAGAAAGAGCTTCACAAAATAAAGTGCTTTGAGCACGAACTGGAGGTCAGCTTTCATTCACCGATCAAGCCAGGAAAAAGGGGAGGCCTTCGGGGGTTCAAAAATCAGCCCACATTCTGGCAACACGATACGATTGCCGGGGTTGGCGTACAATATATATGCCTATATGAGCCCGTACACATAACAAAAAAAAAACATCTGCTCAGACGCACCAAGGGAGCCCACAATCAGCTATGCCGCGCAAACTCGACCAATCGTGTAAATGTTCAGGGCCTTGTGTTCCGCTCGGGTACGGGCCTCAGCGTGAAAGCGTATGCGCGAGGAGTGCAGCTATGTGCGAGTGCGTAGAAATCGTTCTCTCATTGCGTATTCGCTTCTTTATTCGTTTTCTGCCTTCTTCCCAGGTCTCTCTTCATGTATTCCGTGCAGAAAGGTTGTGTGTAGTTCGCGATCTCCTATAGCCGCCAGCGTAGCTCTCCCCAATAGGTGCCCCGTCCTCAGACTCCTCCGACCATGTCCCAATCCTTGTCTCCATACTTACTTCTCACAACCTTCTAAAAAGTTTTACAGGTTCTGCCAAAAAGGTATAATTACGCTTTTATCTTGTAGTTCCTAGGTAAACGTAAGGTTTACAACAACGAAACTGTTAAAAATTAAAAAAAAACTAACATTTACAAGAAATAAAATTATGCCAAAATATGTCGTTTTGCGCACAAACAGCCTACAAGAAGTTGTAGCTCGTTTTCAAAAATTCTGCCTAAACGTATAGCTCCATATACAAATAAATAGTAAAAACATTTCACGAGAAAATATTCAATTAAAAGTAGAGTTATCACTGTTCGCGTGATGTAGGATGCATAAACTCACCTTTTAAGAAAAATGGTTTCAAGATTTGAATCGAATCGTCACGTAACAGAAAAAGAATAAATATCTTTGAAACTCTCCGGAATGATTGCTTCGGACAAACGTTGAAGGGTTCACATCTCCTTTTGAGTGAGCTGCAGCATAACCTTTTTTCTAGCTAGTGTTGCACCTCTAGCTTACACTCAGTCACCGTGCGTCAAGAGCAGGTCTAGGCTTGATATATTAAATTTATAGCTTCCTTTGATGGTTTTTTTGTTCTATACGTCGCCATAATTCGCAGAGTACTATAACTTCTATGAAAGGCCCTAACAAAGTCCAAGAGGTTGAGGTACTGTACCAGAAAGCAAAGAGAGCCGAGCAGGAACGAGCGGAACTTGAACAACAGAGTGCCGTGTACGTGTAGTAGACATTTTAAAAACAAAATGACAACATGATAGCCCACAAGTTTTAGAATTTACTTAAGCAACTTAGCATTACATAATATGCCTAACAAAAAAAAACACTAATAACAATATTGCAGACGTTGTGCACTCAGAAAGTTTCGGTTTCGAATGCATCCAAGAGGGGGGAAGTCTAGAAATATGATCATAAGTTTCAGACGGCTCGAGATAATTTCAGCATATTTCTTTTTTTTATACTCTTGAATGGTCAAAGATTGCGAAAACTTGAATTAAATATATATATTGTCACGTCGCTCCAGGGGATGTCGACAAGGTCTATTGATGTCCGAGCAACAGGGCTCTAACCAAGCGCGCCGGTTGGGCTTGTCTTCTAGAGCGGGGGTTCACGCGCACTTCTTTCTTCTTCGTGGTGTGTGCCTTCACCTTGGCATACGACCCACTACTAGAAGCAGGTGGCAATATTCCTCCTCAACAAAAAAAAAAGAAAGAGCATCGTCCCGATGCTGTAAAGTTATTAAAAAAAACCAAAACAAAGTAGGTTAAACAATGAAAAAGGGCACGAATAATCAAATGTTAGACGCGATAAGTTCACCAATGATGAGGCAATCGTCGGAGCACAAATAAAAAAAAACACAGGAAAAGTGGTCTTTTAGGAACGCGCAAAATAGGGCTTCATGCGCACCACGTGAACTATGTCAGAGGTCGGTTGTTTTCGTTGTGCCCATCGTGACGACGTAGCGTCCGGAACCACTTCGTAGTTTACGTCGCTCACGCGGCGTATTACTTTATACGGACCGAAGTATCTGCTGAGCAACTTTTCGGAGAGGCCACGGCGCCGAACAGGGGTCCAAACCCAAACTTGGTCTCCCGGACTGTAAGATACGTCATTGTGACGCTTATTGTAACGTCGTGCATCGACCTGTTGCTGCTGACCAATGTGTAGCCGGGCGAGCTGGCGAGTTTCCTCGGCACGCTCTGCAAATTCTTCTGCGTCAGTTGTTAATCGATCAGCGCCTTCATAAGGAAGCATCGCATCCAGCATCGTCTGAACTTCGCGGCCGTAGAGAAGGCGAAACGGTGTAAATCGGGTTGTTTCTTGAACGGCGGTGTTATAAGCGAACGTCACATAAGGCAAAATGCGATCCCATGTTTTGTGTTGGACGTCGATGTACATGGAGATCATGTTTGTGACTGTCTTATTTAGTCGCTCGGTTAAGCCGTTGCTCTGCGGATGGTAAGCAGTCGTCGTTCGATGCCTAGTGTTACTTAGCCGAAAAACTTCATCAATAAGTTGTGCAGTGAACGCTGTTCCTCTGTCGGTTATCACTGTAGATGGAGCACCGTGGCGCAGAACAATGTGGCACATGAAGAACTGTGCTACCTCAGAAGCCGTGGCTCGTGGTATCGCCTGTGTCTCAGCATAGCGGGTCAAATAGTCAGTTGCAACAATGACCCATTTGTTGCCGTCGGACGATAAAGGAAATGGGCCGAGAATGTCCATGCCGACTTGGTCAAATGGCTTGTGGGGTGGATCAATTGGCTGAAGTAATCCAGCCGGCTTGCTTGGTGGCGACTTTCGACGCTGGCATTCACGACAGCTTTTAACGTACTGCTTCACGCTTGCTGAAAGTCCGGGCCAGTAGTACGCCTCACTTACTCTGGCGAGCGTTCGCGAGTAACCTAGATGACCAGATGTGGGTTCATCATGGCACGCGGAGAGGACTTCGTCCCGCATGTCCTTCGGAACGACGAGGAGGTAAGCGCGGCTCGTAGAACGGGCGTTTTTTTTATACAGGACATTACCTCGGAGGCAGAAAGACGTCATGACACGAAATAGATGGCGAGGTATAACGGCGCTATGACCCTCCAGATAGTCGATGAGCGGTCGAATCTCTTCATCCTCTAGCTGGCGTCTGCTCAAGTCAGATGAGCTAAGGGCGCCCAGGAAACCATCATCGTCGTCTTCTTCTTGATTGACAAAAGGTATGGGTGCACGCGACAGCGTATCAGCGTCTTCATGCTTCCGTCCAGACTTATATACGATGGTAACGTCAAATTCCTGTAGACGCAAGCTCCATCGGGCCAGTCGGCCAGAGGGATCACGAATGTTTACCAACCAGCAGAGGGCATGGTGGTCCGTCACCACTTTAAATGGACGACCATAGAGGTACGGGCGAAACTTGGTGATCGCCCACACTACTGCGAGACACTCTTTTTCTGTGGTCGTGTAATTCACCTCGGTACGGGACAGTGAGCGGCTGGCGTAGGCAATGACTCGTTCTTTGCCGTGTTGATGCTGGACGAGCACTGCGCCGAGGCCGATGTTACTGGCGTCAGTGTGCACCTCTGTGTCAGCATCATCGTCAAAATGCGCAAGAACAGGGGCTGACTGCATCCGCTGTCGTAGCTCGGCAAAAGCAGCCTGTTGTTCGGTAGCCCATACAAACGGTGTGTCGTCGCGTGTAAGGCGAGTCAAGGGTTCCGCTATCTTCGAAAACCCTCTAATAAATCGTCGATAGTAGGCGCACAAGCCCAGAAAGCGTCGAACAGCCTTTTTGTTTGTAGGATGCGGAAACGCGGCTACAGCGGCAAGTTTGTCGGGGTCGGGTCGAACTCCTTTCGCGTTGACTACATGGCCAAGGAATTTGAGCTCTTCATAACCAAAGTGACACTTCTGCGGTTTGAGTGTAAGATCTGCTGATTGAATAGCCTGTAGCACACTCCTGAGGCGATGAAGATGTTGCTGGAAGGTTTCAGAAAAAACGACAACATCATCAAGGTATACGAGACAAGTTTGCCACTTCAGACCAGTAAGCACAGTATCCATCATTCGCTGGAAGGTTGCGGGCGCTGAGCACAAACCAAAAGGAAGGACACGAAATTCATACAGGCCATCAGGGGTAACAAAGGCCGTTTTCTCGCGATCTCGCTCGTCAACCTCGATCTGCCAGTACCCGCTTTTTAAATCCAAAGAGGAAAAATAGTGGGCGCGGCGTAATCTGTCTAACGAGTCGTCGATGCGTGGCAGCGGGTACAATATATATATATATTTTTATAAAATTCGGTCTTTAAAGTGGCGACCAACCTTAACGTAATAACATATACATTTACAAAAATTACAACATGGTCACCTTCCATCCGCATAATTAGCATTAGATAGATTCCCAAGGCACGTAGGATCTGCCAGTTTCTTTTTTTTTCGCAACGCTCTTGCACGATTTTTATTCAAAAAAGAAGAAGTGATTCAATACTCTAATATTTCCGGTAGTATTTATTGCGCATTTACCAATCAAATTAATAAAATTGTGACATTCGTAACTAATGCAAAAATAGATATAAAAGTAAACGTATAAAAAACCAGCCCAATACGAAAGGGGGTTGTAAAAATAGTTCGAACAGTCTTGCACGAACACGAATAATTATGGTAATAGATTAAATATTTTTAAAAATGACGGTTATGAGTAACGGCGAATTAGGTGATTAAAATATAACAGAAACATAATATTGTTGCGCATAGGTACACAATATCGGCGAACATCGGTGTAGGCTTCCAGGATGTCGCAGCCTCGTGATAGGACGGCCAGCTGGAGCTGCACTGACGCCCCTTCAATCAAAGACACGGCTTTGAGAGTCCTAGGCGTACTTGTGTGCATCCTGGTCTTTCTGGAACTCCTGTTTTTCCGATCTGATCCCCGCCATCAGAGACTGTATGGGCTGGTAGGACGGGTTTTCCAGGCCAGCGTCACTCAGCAGCAAGTGCAGACAGATTGAGCAGCATAAATAACACTGTCTTTCCAGATCCCGTCTGTGCGCAGACGATCAAGTCACTGCCGGCCAAAGCAATCTCGACGGCGTACTTCTGTACGGGCGTCGGCTTGACATGCTTGGCACAGCGCAAGGTCTGCAGCAGCTTGTTCCAGAGGCCCAATTCCTCGAAGCTGGTAAAAGGAATCCGGAACTCTGGGTTTCCAACTTCCACGGGAATGGCATCGTACTTGTCGAAGTTGATGTCGGTGGAGTTGGTCAAGAAGAGGATGTCCTCATCCGTGGAGTGAGAGGGTGGAACATGGGGTGCCTCCATTTGCTTGCCGTCGGGGCCCATGCGAGGCACAGACTCGTTCGACTAGTCCTTGTGATGCGGGCCTCCTGCTAGCACATGAAGCAACCAGGGGGCCAGCCGGCCACCCCTCTCTCCGGAGTAGTCTCCACTTTGTCTACCGCCAGCGTCCAGTTTGGGGCAGTCGCGCCTCGTATGCCCGTACTCTCCGGACCAGAAACATCCCTTGGAGCGCCGCTCCTGCTGGGGGTTTTGACACTCCTAACTTGAGTGACCGTCGTCTCCACAGCTGCAGCAGCCCCTCTCCAGTCTGTCATCGCAGGAGGTTGTCGGGCAATCTGGACTCATGTGGGCCTCCTCGATCGGCACATTTGACGCTTCTTTCTGCACCACCCGAGGAATGGGAGTTTGGGCAGTCTCGGCTCATGTGGCCCTTCTGAAAGCTGGTCGCCGTGTAGTCGAGGCTGTTCCACCCACCGCGGCTTCGGCCCGATCCGACTACGGCCGATTGAATGATGCTGATGCTGATGACCTCTGATGGATGGCGCTTACCCACAAAGGGGGATGGGCCAAGAACCGGGCGGCAGGATACTTAAATGAAACTAAACTGAAATTGAAGCTAATCTATAAAAGAAGCTTAAAATAATACTACCAAAAAAAAACAAAAATGTGTGCTGAGCAAGCGGTCAAACCATCTTTTGTTTTTGAAAGACATAACTACGAATTATAAACTAAAGATCTGAAAAGCTAGTGGTTCACTAGCATGGTAATCTTTTAGTTGCATTGATGTAATCAAACACAGCGGAGCATACATCCCTGTGGCAGTAACCAAATGAAGTTCCGCCAAATGATAAAATTACTGGTAAATTTACTTGTATTCCTAGCTTTTGTAATGGGGCTACTAAAAATCTTTTTCTCTGATAAGAATAACGATGACAGAATAAAAAGAAATGTTCAATTGTTTCAATTTCGTTGCACCAAATGCATAGCGGTGACGCCTTGAGCTGAGCTTTATTAAGGTAATAATTTAGTTGTGGAACTGCACAGCGCAATCTGGTATAAGTGACCTCTAACTGGCGAGATACACACCACTGTTTATTCCAGCAATAGCTCAAATGCTCGAAATCTTTGAATTTATCCAAATTACCTTTTCCCCATTGCAGGCAAGCATTTCGGAACCTTAGCGCGGTTACGTAAGCCGTATCTGGCAAAACTGGGATGGTGGGCCCACCCAGGGATACTGCTGCTAAAGAGTCCGCCATTTCGTTCAAATATAATCCGCGGTGGCCTGGTACCCATAGCAAATGCAGTTTCTTTACGTTTTTCGGTACTAAATGCCGAAACGTATTCATGAGCTCTGAATTTACTGCCGCAGAAAGTGCATTACAAACTGATAATGAATCTGTAATGATAACTGCTAATGATTCGCTTGAGGGTAGTTTGCGTAGGGCAAGAACAATGGCCAATAATTCTGCCATGAATACCGGGATATAATCTGGGAGTCGAATCGAAAAGGACCAGTCCAAAGAAGGAGAAAAGATGCCAACCCCAGCCTTTTCTTTTGACACAGATGCATCAGTCGCTATGATATTGCTTATCTCTAGGTGGGCTAGATAATCTGCTAACTGGTCATTTAAATACCTATATGCCAATTGTTTCGCGTTATGAGGAAATATATAATCGAATTGTATGCTAAGCATTGACTCTAGGTTGTGTATTGGACCAATATGTCTAATTTTTACATTCAGTTGGTTTAGTAGCGCTTGTGCAAATACTATTTGCGGGGTGTGTAGACGCGACCAATGGGTTTCGAAAAATAAAGTCGGTTCTTGAATGAAAGCGTAAAATGAGAGTCTTTGGTGTGAACTGTATATCTTTAAGAATGCTTGCACAGTAAGAATTTTAAACCTATTTAGCAGAGAAGGTAGGCGAGCTTCCATATACAACACGTTATTTGCAACAAACTTTGGTAGACCCAGACACAAACGCAACGCTTCTCTTTCCAGCAGTATTAGGGGTCTCATTTTATAGGCTGCGCTGCCAGAAAATAATACACAACCGAATTCCATGATGGGCCGCACATAAAGTTTATATATCATTATTAGCACATCTCTTCTTAAACCCGCTTTACGGTTTGCAAGCTTCCGTAGCCACCCCATGGCCCGTGTTGCCTTGGAGTACACATCATCAATGTGACTTCTCCAATTTAATGTGTCATTATATATGATGCCCAAATATTTAAGGGAATTCGCCTGCGGAATGAGCTCATTACTGTACATTAACGAGATGTTGATAGGCTGCAGAAAAGAGAATGCAAGGAGCACACTTTTCTTTACGTTCAAGGTCATATGAATATTTTTAAGCCATCTTTCTATCATATTGAGATAATTTTGTAGACTCTGGTATAATGATTGAAGGTCGGTATTACTTGCGAAGAAAGCAATATCGTCCGCGTACACATATAACTGAATATCCTTAGTTGATGGAATGGAGCTTAAGAAAATGTTAAATAAAACTGGCGACAGGACAGCCCCCTGTGGTACGCCACGTGTCTGCTTATATCTATTCGATGAGTACCCATCTTTAAAGCAGTAATATTCTCTCCCTCTTAAAAACTCCGACACCCACGCAGTGATGTAGTTGGGAAAGTGGTGAAATTCCATCTGTCTTAATAAAATTGAATGCTCAACCCTATCGTACGCTTTAGCCAAATCTAAAGTAACTAAAGCACAGTATTGGCGCCGACGCCGAGCCAGTTGTATTCGGCTCTCTAAATCAACATGCGCACACCATATTGAGCAACCGGATCTAAAACCAATTTGACTGGGGTTCAATATTGCGTTATTATTAATATATTTCATTACCCGGGCATTCAAAACTCTTTCAATTAGCTTAACCAGATTTGACGTGATTGATATCGGCCTTACATTGTCCAAGGCGAATCCTTTTTCTTGCTTTTTAAGAAGTGGAATCACTTTAGACAGCTTCCATTCCGCAGGTATCCAAGCTTTTGTCAAAGAAAAGTTCACCAGATTAAGTACTTCAGTTGGACAAATCTCGAATGTTACTTTTATCATTGGATTTGTTACCCCGTCTGGTCCAGGTGCCGAAGGAGATAAGTGCCTTATTATCTCTGCCAGCTCATCTAAAGTAACCTCCTCGAAATCCTCGCCTGCCATTGGGTTCAATATGTGCAGTGGTATAGTTGACATAAATCTATCTTGGAGCCCTTTCGCAATATTTTCTACTAAATCAGAGAGCTCACGGGGGGAAAGAACAGAAGAGTCAATATTTTCAGCGGGTGGTAACATCTTTTGAGATCTTAAAAATCTGAAGAGCGCTTTTTTGTTTTTAGCCCTAGAAAGATACTCATGTCGTTTCATATTATAACCTTCTTTTGCTGTACTTACTGTGCGTTTGAAGTCTGCTGCTGCGAATTTATAATCACTCCAATTTTCTGGACATTGAATGCCGACCAGGACGCAGACAGGTTTGGCCCCTTAGCTTCGTCGTCTTCCTTCTAACTGCCTCGGAGAGGCAAGCACGTGCACCGTCTTTGTTTTTTTCATCCTTGTGTGAAACAATATTCAACAGTGTCTAGAAGTCTTACTATATAGTCAGCCATACACAAACTCCAAATTATGTCACCCCAAATAAGTGAAGGAGGCAATAAGAGTTGGCCTGGCAAATAGGAAATATAAAATAACTTATACAGCAGGAATCTTCTATTAATGTTCATCACTTAAAACATTAAATAATAGGACGTCTTCTTTTTATAAAATTCCATGTATTGTAAATAGTGCAAGAGGACCATACAACAGAAGGAAGACAAACGCAGGCGCCACATAGAGAAATAAAAAAGTCAAGAGCGAACACCGCGGCGGCCCATTAGGCCCCAGCACATCTGGTGGTTGGTGAGAACAACTGGCCCGCGCTTCCTGTTTCGGTTTCACTGGCGCGAATATTGGATTACTGTACGCAACTGATGTTAGGCTATGGCGAGAGTTTATGATTTCAGACACTTTTCTCAGCTCAAAAGGCAAGTGTTGTCTGCCGTTTTGATTTAACGACTGTGTAGATTGTCTAGCTCAAAATTATTCGTACGACTGAAGTCATGACGCAATCTTTATTCCGACTAAGTTATCATAGAGATGCAGGTAATCACGACCTTGGCAGCTGGACGCCAACGGCGTCGCCGATGTTTCTGTAGCGCGTTTCCGCTGCCTTCTTCTGCGGTGGACGACATGGAGCACTTGAAAGCGTCTCTTGCAATCTTTGTCCGCTGTGAAAGGAGTGTGGTGTCGTGGTTACGGTTTCGGTTTCGGAACCAATTCCCTGGCCCACAGGGACGTTTTACATATGTATATATTAGGGTTCCTCGATGCGCGTGCCTCCTTGGAGGAAGAGCCACTCTTCTAAGGGGTGAGGGCCGCCTTCTCATCGGCGGACGCCGTTAGGCTCCCCCCGTCTCGTCGCGGCTGGTTGAGTGAGACACGTATGCGGCGTTTTCTCGGGCAAAATGCCTTGGTGTTGCGTGCCACAGTGCACAAATCATTCGTGAAATGACTACAGGATGTTCAGATTCCCGAAAGATCCAAAAAAGCACTGTCACACGGGCACTCTCAATCGCAATAAAACTTGATATGATAAACTTCCTCACACCAGCTGCAGAACAGTGCCAATCGGGCTTAATTGCGATCACCAGTGCACCGGGTCCAATGCACGTTGATTTGCATGCTGTGTACATGCGTTCTTTTTGTATCGCACAAAACACGTTGTTCTCAATCGCTTCTTGTGCACAAGCTGCAAATAATAGCACGAAGATGTGCACCTACGTTGTGCGCTTGTTGCTGCCGGTGCCTTCAACTATTTCTTTCAGGGGCGAAGTTCTTTGCGCCGTGGGACGCATGTCGGGTGTCGTCGTAGTCGTCGTAGTCGTGGTAGCCAGTTGCATTGTGTTGCACGACAATTGAAACGATGTCACAGCATACCTACGGAGTAAATAATGATGAGTGGGATGAAGCAGCCGTCATTCCGTCTGTGCTTACGGCGTCCATCTGCCCGTCCGTGCGCACGTCCGTTCGTCCGTCCCTGCGTTCGTCCGCGCGTCGGTCCGTCTGTGCGGCCGTCCGTGCGCCAGTTCCTTACGTCTACGATATGAAATGCGCTTTAAAGCTTGTATGCGCCAGACAATTTTCACACGTACCGGTGAACGCTATATAGTTATTAAAATGATGACTCGCAGTGCCTGGTTGATATGATTTTTCAAGGGAAAAGACAGTGTCGTGGAGATGCTGACGAGGAAATTGATGATAAGGGAAAATTTTTCATTGAAGCGTTTACTTCAATGGAATGCAGCTTTTTGCACCATATAGGTGGATTTCTTGTGTAAAGAATCTCGAAGAAAGGAAATTGTGGGCGATGCAGGGCTACAATGAAGGGCTCAGCAAGCCATGAACACGAAGATTTACCTGCACTGAAGGAGTATATTCAGAATGAGGAGAACTTGTGTATGCGAATGGCGAGAACAACGTACAATATACTGTGTGTTGCAGGGTAAGGTCTGTATATGTAGTAGCTATTGAGTGATTCAAAAACAATATATAAAAAATGGTACGCAATCACAGTTTTAGGGGCGAATATTCTAAAGCCGTGGGTTTGTCCATCCATGTCTGAAATCAGTTCGTGACCACCTGTAGTCGCATGACTCACTCAGCATGTGGCCTTATTTTGAGTGACGCACAGATGGACGGACACACGGACGGAAGCAAGCACAGACGGACGGACGTACTCTTAGCACCACTAATCATGAATGATGATGACAGTAACGAAGAGTTCGTTCGTCCGTCCTCTGCTGTGCTCCGTGGAAACGCTGGACGGATGGACTTATCAATGAACGTACGGATGGACGGACGCATGAACGAACGCACGGACAGCAGCACGGACGGAAGCACGGATAAATGCTTGGTGGTGGTGGTGTTGCAGCAGGCGGGGTTAGCCTGGCCTGCATGGCCGGCAATTGTTCCGCCTGAGCATTTCCTGAATTCGGAAATTGTCACCACGTGTCAGACAGCCCAATGTCTCGCAAGAAGACCAACAAAATTCATTGCACGTTCCTCCTAGTTGCCCCGGGTCCTTCAGGAAAAATGACGTCATCAACTGTCCGGTGCCTATGACAGCCTGTTCGCAAGTTGCGGATCATCGCTGCTCTTTGCACATCAAACTGTGGGCTAAGTTTCGCCCCACACATCATCATTCACGCTGTGGATATGCTGTGATTTTTCTCTTTTCTCTCGACAACACGTATTTTTCATTCTTTTTTTAAGCCAGCTGGCAAATGGCCAACTGTTTTTACACTTTTGTGGAATGCACACCACTCACAGACACAATGAAAGGTCGTGTGACTTAGGTGCGGGTGTTTCACATCTTCTACCAGAATAAATAGTTAGCAACTTGCCCAAAAAAATGCTAATTGAAGGTGTTAACGCGGCTTGCATCGGCGGTATTTTGCTGCTGCGAGCAACTGCAGCTGGTAATGTCACTTTAAAAATGAAGACTCGAGGCTAGATATCTAAGACCTTCTCACTTCCAATGAAAAAACTTTGTATTTCTCTCATGGTATTTGAGTAACACACGTTTTGACGACACAAACTGTGTATGCAGCCGCGCAACACTCGTTGGCTGGCCGTCGCGGCTTGCGGAGAAGGCATCGTAATGGCGAACTTCGTAGCAGACGACACGGTTGTTTCCACCCTCCGTAGCGGCGGGCATTCCTTGTGTGTCGAGGAACCTTAGTATATATGAGCCATGCTTGCGCACATAAGGGAAGTTTCCGCCCGGGTCTCGTGTGTGCCCCATTCTCTTCCTTCCCAGCCCGGGGCTAGGCCTCGCGTACTCCGTGCGTCGCGTCCGACGCACGATACGAGGCCCCTCGCAAAGGGCCACTTGGGCAAGCACTCGTCGTCTTCTGCAGGAGACGAATATGTAGATAGCGAAATCGTGGATCACGCAGTAAATTCGGAGATACGGCACCCATCTGCACCGACTTCCGGTTCGAGATACCGTCATGCCAAGCGGCCACTTTTGCCAGTGCCGACGCTTTTCTTTTTTTGTTGTTCCACCTTGCACTCGTGGTGACCTTTCCTTACAAATTACTGTATAATACTTTGAAGTGCTATGCAGCATGGTTGAATAGGAAATTCAGTTACTAGGAGATACTTATAATGATGCGAGTGGTCATTTTTTCATTGAAGCGGCTTGCACCTCCGGCCACATGCGTGTTGTTTTGCAGCAAAGATTATTATCGCACGTGTTTTTTTTCAGATACAAAGATTTTATTCATATCCTAGGTTCACTAAATATTCATTATTTCTTTTCGTGTTGCTCTGTGCCCGTAAAATGATTTATTTACTTTTGGGTTCCAGGGATACCAGTCTACGGGCTCGATAGTGCTAATGACCGTAATAATGTGAAAAATTGATTTGCTGCACAAACTTGAAGGCAAACAAGGGAGACAGGAAAGAGTGCAGCTTCCTTCAAGCTTGTGCAGCAAATCAATTTTTCAAGTATGAACCAACTAGTCTGCAAAAAAAGTATTGTAATAATCTGTTTCGAATGCAATAAATGAAACTCGCTCGTAGTTCTCTGGCTTTTTTCTTTACGCCTCTCAATATTCTTTTACATGAGGTGTCGTCCCTCACACACCCGAACATTGTTTCTAAGTGCATGCAAAATTCCACGCCGTCAGCATACAGTTGTGTAACATAGTCGTTAAAGCTATGACTTGATTGATATGTGGAGCTTAACGGGACAAAACCATCATATTATTATGAAATACACCGTAGTGGAGGGCTCCGAAAATTTAGATCACCTGGGGCTCCTTAGTCAACGTGCACCCAAAAAGTCTCTGATGACGGGTTTTACAGCATTTCCGCTTCCATCGAAAATGCAGCCGCAGCAGCCGCGATCCGATCCCGCGACCTGCGGGTCAGCGGCCGAGAACCTTAGCCAACACACAACCATGGTGGGGCAAGGCTATGAGTCGGAGTAGGACACAACCGATCGGCAGTTCACGCTTACAAGTCTGACGTAACAGAGATGTCACACCATAATACCCGTTGCTTCAAAAGCTACTTGGATTGTTTTACATCCCACGGAACCTCTATTTGAGTGGCCGTTTTGTTCTATGGGCTTTTTACACGCTTGCCTGTTTCCACAATTTTACAGACACTAATATAGCGATGAAGATTATGCAATAGAAATATACTATACCGACACACTTGACCGCGAAAAGTACGCGTCCATATGTAAACATCGTACGTGTAATGACATTTCAGAGCATGTGCACATATGTGTGAATGAGTTTAAAGCGATCTTGGTGTGTATATGCATTCAAAAATACTAAATTGATGTGATTCGGCAAACGATTACTGAGTGTTTCAAAAGCATAACCGCTCGATGTGCTCGAAAACCCATCTCTCAACGTTTCTCGCTTTTGCTCATGTCCTTGTCTCACTTCGTGCTCTGAAATGAACATAATATCATCTATCCATTCACAAAAACAAAAAGAGTTGAAGAATACAATCATCGAACAAGCGGCTGCAAAACCGTCACAGAATTGCACGTGTTTCCACCCCGATTACCGTGACTGCGCAGCAGGCACTTTGAAGCAGCGAAGAGATACCCTTGGAACCGGAAGTACCGTAGAAGACAACGCACCCTTTTGCTGTCCACCTTTTACCGAATACCTGAAAATCGTGTTCTTCGGAGACAGGCACTCGTGGCCACGGTGACCCAGCCTGCCACAGGCGTAGCAAATGTCCGTCTGGCGTCTGTAGAGCGTACAGCGAAGCACGTTGGCACCACACATGGCAGAATTCGACCCTTTGAGCCCATCGAACAGAACAATGATCTTAGAAGTGTCCTAGATGCGTTTCACTTCGATGTCTTTCGGGTTCCTCGGCTGGATGATCATTTCGCTCAGCTGGTTGTGGTCAAAGTCGAGGTCAACGCCCCGCACTCCCTTCGCAAGTGTTATCTGGCGCAGCGAGGCACGAGTTGACTTCGTAATGGGTGGACCCTACGAGTAAAGCTTCTACTCTCCGTCGTCGTACTAAAGAAAAAGATGTTTTCAACCACGAAGGCACAAACAACGTCCTCTTCTGTCTCGGCTTTAGCGAGGTGAGCAGCCATGGCGAGAGCCGGGGTCACCTTGACCTGGCTGATCTTCCTAACACCCATCTCACCTCTGGGGCGAACGATGATCCTAAAATGCTCCCTGGGTAGGCAGGGGAGCATAGATGCCGCGGCGAGGCGTTTCTTGACGACTCCGGCGGCGGAGTTGCGGGACCCGGCACGTCGGCTGCCACGAAGTGCCAAACTTGCCCCGACGCTGACTCTGTGCTGGCTTCGCGACTTGCGCTTCGAAAAAGCCGTGGTCGACCCGGATTCTTGGTACTCTTCGGGGGTGATGTCCTCCCCCTCAACTCTCACTTGCATGGACATACTTGGGAGTAGCGAGCGCACGTTGGCGTTCGAGAACTACGGAGACCATACAGGAAAAGGTGTGTTCCTGTGGTCTCCGGAACACACACATCTCCGGAACACACAACAGCCACTCAAATAAAGGTTTCGTGGGACGTAAAACAATCCAAGTAGCTTTTGAAGCAACGGGTATCATGGTATGACATCTCTGTTACGTCAGACTTGCAAGCGTGAACTGCCGATCGGTTGTGTCCTACTCCGACTCATAGCCTTGCCCCACCGCGGTGGTCTGTTGGCTAAGGTTCTCGGCCGCTGACCCGCAAGTCGCGGGATTGGATCGCGGCTGCTGCGGCTGCATTTTCGATGGAAGCGAAAATTCTGTAGGCCCGTCGGCAGAGACTTTTTGGGTGCACGTTGACTAAGGAGCCCCAGGTGATCTAAATTTTCGGAGCCCTCCACTACGGTGTATTTCATAATAATATGATGGTTTTGTCCCGTTAAGCTCCACATATCAATCAAGTCATAGCTTTAACGACTATGTTGCACAACTGTATGCTGACGGCGTGGAATTTTGCATGCACTTAGAAACAATGTTCGGGTGTGTGAGGGACGACACCTCATGTAAAAGAATATTGAGAGGCGTAAAGAAAAAAGCCAGAGAACTACGAGCGAGTTTTATTTATTACATTCGAAACACATAATTACAATACTTTTTTGCAGACTAGTTGGTTCATACTTGAAAAATTGATTTGCTGCACAAACTTGAAGAAAAACAAGGAAGCTGCACTCTTTCCTGTCTCCCTTGTTTGCCTTCAAGTTTGTGCAGCAAATCAATTTTTCACATTATTACGGTCATTAGTTCTATCGAGCCCGTAGACTGGTATCTCTGGAACCCAAAGGTAAATAAATCATTTTACGGGCACAGAGCAACACGAAAAAAATAATGAATATTTCGTGAACCTAGGATATGAATAAAATCTTTGTATCTGAAAAAAAAACACGTGCGATAATAATCTTTGCTGCAAAACAACACGCATGTGGCCGGAGGTGCAAGCCGCTTCAATGAAAAAATGACCACTCGCATCATTATAAGTATCTCCTAGTAACTGAATTTCCTATTCAACCATGCTGCATAGCACTTCAAAGTATTATACAGTAATTTGTAAGGAAAGGTCACCACGAGTGCAAGGTGGAACAACAAAAAAAGAAAAGCGTCGGCACTGGCAAAAGTGGCCGCTTGGCATGACGGTATCTCGAACCGGAAGTCGGTGCAGATGGGTGCCGTATCTCCGAATTTACTGCGTGATCCACGATTTCGCTATCTACATATTCGTCTCCTGCAGAAGACGACGAGTGCTTGCCCAAGTGGCCCTTTGCGAGGGGCCTCGTATCGTGCGTCGGACGCGACGCACGGAGGACGCGAGGCCAAGCCTCTAAGTGCGGGCTGGGAAGGAGGAGAATGAGGAGCACACGAGACCTGGGCAGAAACTTCCTTTATGTGCGCAAGCATGGCCCATATAGACTAGGGTTCCTCGACACACACGATACGCTCACCGCTGTGGAGGGTGGAGACAACCGTGTCGTCTGCTACAGAGTTCGCCATTACGATGCCTTCTCCGCAAGCCGCGACGGCCAGCCCACGAATATTGCGCGACTGCATACACAGTTTGTGTCGTCAAAACGTGTGATACTGAAATAACATGAGAGAAATACACAGCTTTTTCATCGGGAGTGTGAAGGTTTTAGGTATCTAGCCTCGAGTCTTCATTTTTAAGGTAACAATAGCAGCTGGAGTTGCTCAAAGCAGCAAAATACCGCCGGTGCAAGCCGCGTTAACACCTTCAATTAGCATCTTTTTGGGCTAGTCGCTAACTATTTATTTTGGTTAAAGATGTGAAACACCCGCACCTAAGTCACACGACCTTTCATTGTGTCTGTGAGTTGTGTGCATTCCAAAAAAGTGTAAAAACAGTTGGCCATTTGCCAGCTGGCTTAAAAAAAGAATAAAAAATACGTGCTGTCGAGAGAAAAGAGAAAAATCACAGCATATCCACAGCGTGAATGATGATGTGTGGGGCGAAGCTTTGCCCACAGTTTGATGTGCAAAGAGCAGCGATGATCCGCAACTTGCGAAAAGGCTGTCATAGGCACCGGACAGTTAATGACGTCATTTTTCCTGAAGGACCCGCGGCAACTAGGAGGAACGTGCAACGAATTTTGTTGGTCTTCCTGCGAGACACTGGGCTGTCTGACACGTGGTGACACTTTCCAAATTCAGGAAATGCTCAGGCGGAACAATTGCTGGCCATGCAGGCCAGGCTAACCCCGCCTGCTGCAACACCACCACCACCAAGCATTTATCCGTGCTTCCGTCCGTGCTGCTGTCCGTGCGTTCGTTCATGCGTCCGTCCATCCGTACGTCCATTGATAAGTCCATCTGTCCAGCGTTTCCATGGAGCACAGCATAGGACGGACGAACGAACTCTTCGTTACACTCATCATCATTCATGATTAGTGGTGCTAAGCGTACGTCCGTCCGTCTGTGCTTGCTTCCGTCCGTGTGTCCGTCCATCTGTGCGTCACTCAAACTGAGGCCACATGCTGAGGGAGTCATGCGACTACAGGTGGTCACGAACCGATTTCAGTCATGGATGGACAAACCCACGGCTTTAGAATATTCGTTCTAAAACTGTGATTGCGTACCATTTTTGATATATTGTTTTTGAATTATTCAATAGCTACTACATATACAGATCTTACCCTGCAACGCACAGTATATAGTACGTTGTTCTTGCCATTCGCATACACAAGTTCTCCTCATTCTGAATATACTCCTTCAGTGCAGGTAAATCTACGTGTTCATGGCTCGCTGAACCCTTCATTGTAGCCCTGCATTGCCCACAATTTCCTTTCTTCAAAATTCTTTACACAAGAAATCCACCTATATGGTTCAAAATGATGCAATCTATTGAAGTAAGCGCTTCAATGAAAATTTTTTCCTTATCATCAATTTCCTCGTGAGCATCTCCACGACACCCTATATTTCTTTGGGAAATCACGTCAACCAGGTAGTGAGTCATCATTTTCATAACTATATAGCGTTCACCGGTATGTGTGAAATTTGGCTGGTGCATACAAGCTTTAAAGCGCAAGATCATGTCGTAGACGTTAGGAACTGGCGCACGGACGGCTGCACAGACGGACCGACGCGCGGACGAACGCAGGGGCAGACTAATGAACGGACGCACAGACGCACGAATGGACACATGAATGGATAGACGCACGGATGAACGCATGGATGGACAGACTCACAGACGGATGGACGGAAGCACGACCTAACGCAGGGACAGGCGAACGGACGTGCGCACGGATGGGCAGATGGAGGCCGTAAGCACGGACGGAATTGCGGCTGCTTCATCCCACTCATCATTATTTACTCCGTAGATATGCTGTGACATCGTTTCAATTGTCGTGCAATGCAATGCAACTGGCTACTACGACTACGACGACACGCGACATACCACTCATGGCGCAAAGAACTTCGCCCCTAAAAGAAATAGTTGAAGGCTCCGGCAGCAACAAGCACACAACGTAGGCGCACATCTTCGCGCTAATAATTGCAGCTTGTGCACAAGAAGCGATTGAGAACAACGTGTTTTGTGTGATCCAAAAAGAACGAGATAAATACGCATGTACACAGCATGCAAATCAACGTGCATTGCACCCGGTGCACTGGTGATCGCAATTAAGCCCGATTGGCAGTGTTCTGCAGCTGGTGTGAGGAAGTTTATCATATCAAGTTTTATTGCGATTGAGAGTGCCCGTGTGACAGTGCTTTTTTGGATCTTTCGGGAATCTGAACATCCTGTAGTCATTTCACGAATGATTTGTGCACTGTGGCACGCAACACCAAGGCATTTTGCCCGAGAAAACGCCGCATACGTGTCTCACTCAACCAGCCGCGACGAGACGGGGGGAGCCTAACGGCGTCCGCCGATGAGAAGGCGGCCCTCACCCCTTAGAAGAGTGGCTCTTCCTCCAAGGAGGCACGCGCATCGAGGAACCCTAATATATACATATGTAAAACGTCCCTGTGGGCCAGGGAATTGGTTCCGAAACCGAAACCGTAACCCCGACACCACACTCCTTTCACAGCGGACAAAGATTGCAAGAGACGCTTTCAAGTGCTCCATGTCGTCCACCGCAGAAGGCAGCGGAAACGCGCTACAGAAACATCGGCGACGCCGTTGGCGTCCAGCTGCCAAGGTCGTGATTACCTGCATCTCTATGATAACTTAGTCGGAATAAAGATTGCGTCATGACTTCAGTCGTACGAAGAATTTTGAGCTAGACAATCTACACAGTCGTTAAATCAAAACGGCAGACAACACTTGCCTTTTGAGCTGAGAAAAGTGTCTGAAATCATAAACTCTCGCCATAGCCTAACATCAGTTGCGTATAGTAATCCAATATTCGCGCCAGTGAAACCGAAACAGGAAGCGCAGGCCAGTTGTTCTCACCAACCACCAGATGTGCTGGGGCCTAATGGGCCGCCGCGGTGTTCGCTCTTGACTTTTTTATTTCTCTATGTGGCGCCTGCGTTTGTCTTCCTTCTGTTGTATGGTCCTCTTGCACTATTTACAATACATGGAATTTTATAAAAAGAAGACGTCCTATTATTTAATGTTTTAAGTGATGAACATTAATAGAAGATTCCTGCTGTATAAGTTATTTTATATTTCCTATTTGCCAGGCCAACTCTTATTGCCTCCTTTACTTATTTGGGGTGACATAATTTGGAGTATGTGTATGGCTGACTATATGGTAAGACTTCTACACACTGTTGAATATTGTTTTGCACAAGGATGAAAAAAAAACGAAGACCGGTGAACGTGCTTGCTGCTCCGAGGCAGTTAGAAGGAAGACGACGAAGCTAAGTGGCCAAACCTGTATGCATCCTGGTCGGCCTTCAATCGGCCGTAGTCGGATCGGGCCGAAGCCGCGGTGGGTGGAACAGCCTCGACTACACGGCGACCAGCTTTCAGAAGGACCACATGAGCCGAGACTGCCCGAACTCCGATTCCTCGGGTGGTTCAGAAGGAAGCGTCAAATGTGGCGATCGAGGAGGCCCACATGAGTCCAGATTGCCCGACAACCTCCTGCGATGACAGACTGGAGAGGGGCTGCTGCAGCTGTGGAGACGACGGTCACATGAGACGGGAGTGTCAAAATCCACAGCAAGAGTGGCGCTCCAAGGGATGTTTCTGGTCCGGAGAGAACGGGCATACGAGGCGCGACTGCCCCAACCTGGACGCTGGCGGTAGACAAAGTGGAGACTACACTGGAGAGGGGGGTGGCCGGCCGGCCCCCTGGTTGCTTCATGTGCTAGCAGGAGGGCCACATCGCAAGGACTAGTCGAACGAGGCTGTGCCTCGCATGGGCCCCGACGGCAAGCAAATGGAGGCACCCCATGTGCCACCCTCTCACCCCGCGGATGAGGACATCCTCTTCTTGACCAACTCCACCGACATCAACTTCGACAAGTACGATGCCATTCCCGTGGAAGTTGGAAACCCAGAGTTCCGGATTCCTTTTACCAGCTTCGAAAAATTGGGCCTCTGGAACAAGCTGCTGCAGACCTTGCGCTGTGCCAAGCATGTCAAGCCGACGCCCGTACAGAAGTACGCCGTCGAGATTGCTTTGGCGGACGGGGACTTGATCTCCTGCGTACAGACGGGATCTGGAAAGACGGTGTTATTCATGCTGCTCATTGTGTCTGCACTTGCTGCTGAGTGACGCTGGCCTGGAGAACACGTCCTACCAGTTTGTAGAGTCTTCGATGGCGGTGATCATGTCGGCAACCCAGGAGTTCCAGAGAGACCAGGATGCACACAAGTACGCCTAAGACTCTCAAGGCGGTGCTTTTGAATGAAGGGATGTCGGTGTATCCCCAGCTGGCCGTCCTATTTCGAGGCTGCCACATCCAGGAAACCAACACCGATGTTCGCCTACATTGTGTACCTATGCGCAACGATATTGTTTCTGTTATAATTTAATGACGTAATTCGCCGTTGCTCATAACGCGTATTGGCAAAAATATTTAATGTATTACCATAATTATTCGTGTTCGTGAGAGACCATTCGAACTATTTTTACCACCCCCTTTTTATTGTACTGATTTTTTATACGTTTACTTTTATATTTGTCTTTGGATTATTTATGAATGTCTCATGTTTATTAATTCGATTAGGAAATGTGCAATAAATACTACCGGAAATATTAGAGTATTGAGTCACTTTTTTTTCTTTTGAATAAGTAATCGTGCAAGAGCTTTGCAATAAAAAAGAAATTGGCAGATCTCACGTGCCTTGGAAATCTATCTTATGCTAATAATGCGGATGGAAGGTGACCATGTTGTAATTTTTGTAAATGTATATGTCACTACGTTAAGGTAGGTCGCCACCTTAAAAGCCGAATTTTCTAAAAAATATACTTTTTTCGAATTCAAATTTTCGCAATCCTTGACCATTAAAGAGTATAAAGGAAAGAAATGTGCAGAAATTATCTCGAGCCGTCTGAAACTTATGATCATATTTCTAGCCTTCCTCCCTCTTGGATGCAGTCGAAACCGACACTGAAACTTTCTGATTACACCACGTCTGCAATGTCGTTATGAGTGTTGTTTGTTTTTTTGTTAGGCATATTACGTAATGCTAAGTTGCTTAAGTAAATTCTAAAACATGTGGGCTATGAGGTTGTCGTTTTGTTTTTAAAATGTCTACTACACGTACACGGGCCCTATCGGAAAAATTGCCATGGTGGATACTGGAAAACATGGTGGGCGTAGTGGAAATAATAGTGGGCATGGTGGAAATAATAGTGGGCATGGTGGAAATTATGATGGCTATGGTGGGACGTAGTGGAAAATATGGTGGTTATGCCGGGACATACTGGGTGGTATGGTGTACAGATGATGGGTAAAGTGGAAATGATGGTAGAAAGCAGAGGCTAGATAGTGGGCAATAATGGGACACTCTGCCCACCATTGCGATAATGCTGGGAAGCCCTAAGCATATGGTGGGTGGTGCTCATTATGGTGGGCTACATGGTGTACCAAGCTGAGAAACTCTTCCCACCATTGCGATAATGCTGGGAAGCACTAAGCAGATGATGGGTGCTGCTTTTTATGGTGGGCCACATGGTGTACCAAGCTGAGAAGCTCTGCCCACCATCGCGATAATGCTAAGAAGCAGTAAGCAGATGATGGGCTGGCTTAAAATGGCGGGCAATTTATATAGTGTACCAAGCTGGGATCTGTACACTACATGTTCTACCACCATGATTTCCACCAAAGGTTAGGCCTACTGACCGAGCCCGTACAATTGTGTTATCCGTGCTTCCGGGTTTCAGAATACACGATTACGACGATTAAGTATGACAATAAAGCGCAGCCATATGGCATCAATTACCCTAAATGAAGCATTTTTCATTGTGTATGGTGTCCGCTCAAGAAGCAACAAACATCAATACGACGCAGTTAAAGCACTCCCAGAGAACGTAATTAAGTGTCTTCTCACCGACAGCCGCCGGTCGCACTCGCCGGCACTTCTCTAGCTTTTGTACGAGAACTCAGACATGGCAATTCGTGTGCTTGGTGAACCAATATGATAGCGTAATGTTTCCAGCACACTGCATTCGCTTTAACCAAGCCGTTATGTAGTTGTTGCTTTAGCGAAAGAGCTACAGCATTGCGCTGGCGCGACCGTTCTCTACATTGCGCGAAAAGCATCCCAATACTCAATCAAATAAATTAGGCGGGCGTATCTATGGAATGAGCCTAGAAGCGTCATAAAGCGTGAGAAGATGTCGCCCTTTAGAACGAGCGCGGAGTGGATAATAAATTTGGCAGACCCCGCCGGTAAACTGTTGCTGCTCCCCAGTCCACTTGGTTTTTTTCTTGAAGTTGTGAATTGTAAAAAAAATAGCACTAGTGCCATTAACATAGTGGCAATTGTTACAGGCCGCAGTTGCTTGTGTTTAATAAATGTGCAATTTTTAGTACCAGGTGTAGATCTTGTCTATGTTGTGTATACGACAAACATAACTTAAGTTGAACCTTAAGTTTATATGCCAACTAAGTATTTAACACCCACTCAACGTTATCTCGGTGTGGCGCAGTGGTTAGCGTCTTCGACTTGACATCCGCAGGTGCAAGTTCGATCCTCCGTGGCGCCTTGCTTTTTTCTTTACGGGACGGGTGTTTTTTATGTCGTTTTTATAGAATTGTTTTTTATTTTTGTGGCAGCTCGTCACGGTGATTCTGACGTCATTTCGCGCTCAAGTGTTGCTGGTGCTGCAGCACCCACCATACCCAGCACGCGCCATGGTGGGCATTTCCCACCATTCACCCACTACATTAATCCACTATAATGGTGGGTGGTGGTTTCCACCATGCCCACCATTCGTTTTTTCCCGATAGGGGGCCCTCTGTTGTTCAAGTTCCGCTCGTTCTTGCTCGGCTCTCTGTGCTTTCTGGTACAGTACCTCAACCTCTTGGACTTTGTTAGGGCATTTAATAGAAGTTATAGTACTCCGCGAATTATGGCGACGTATAGAACAAAAAAACCATCTAAAGAAGTTATAAAATTAATATATAAAGCCTAGACCTGCTCTTGACGCACGGTGACTGAGTGTAAGCTGGAGGCGCAACACGAGCTAGAAAAATGTTCATGCTTTAGCTCACTCAAAAGGAGAGGTTAACCCTTCAATGTATGTCCGAAGCAGTCATCCTGGTGAATTTCAAAGATATTTATTCTTTTTCTGTTACGTGAAGATTCGATTCAAATCTTTAAAGCCATTTTTCTCAAAACCTGAATTTTTGCATCCTACATTAAGCGAACAGTAATAACTCTACTTTTTAATGAATATTTTCTCATGAAATTTTTTTTACTATTTATCTATATGTAGAGCTCTGCGTTCAAGGAGAATTTTTGAAAACGAGCTACAACTTCTTGTAGGCTGTTTGTGCGCAATAGGACATATTTTGGCATAATATTAATTTCTTGTAAATGTTAGTTTTTTTAATTTTTAACAGTTTCATAGTTGCAAACCTTACGTTCACCTAGGAACTACAACATAAAAGCATAATTATAATTTTGTGGCAGAACCTGTAAAACGTTTTTAAAACGTTGTGAGAAGTAAGTATGGAGAGAAGGATTGGGACACAGTCGGAGGAGTCCGAGGACGGGGCACCTATTGGCGAGAGCTATACGCTGGTGGCTATAGGAGATCGCGAACTACACACAACTTTTCTGCAGGGAATACAATAAGAGAGACCTGGGAAGAAGGCAGAAAATGAATAAAGAAGCGAATACGCAATGAGAGAACGATTTCTACGCACTCGCACATAGCTGCACTCCTCGCGCATACGCTTTCACGCTGAGGTCAGAACCCGAGCCGGAAACAAGGGCCTGAACTATTACACGATTGAACGAGTTTGCACGGTAGAGCTGATTGTGGGCTCCCTTTGTGCGTCTAAGTTTTTTGTTATGTGTACGGGCTCATATAGGCAAATATATTGTACGCCAACCCCGGCAATCGTATCGTGTTGCGAGAGTGTGGGCTGGTCTTTGAACCCCCGAAGGCCTCCCCTTTTTCCTGGCTTGATCGGAGAATGAAAGCTGACCTTCAGTTCGTGCTCAAAGCACTTTATTTTGTGAAGCTCTTTCTAAACCTACATTTTAAGGGACAGAAGCTTCCACGTGTGTTGATCACGCCGCGGTGGCTAAAGTACTCAGCTGCTGAGCCGTAGGTCGCGGCATCAAAACCCGGCCGTGGTGCCCACAGTTTCGTTGATGGCAATAATGCTTGACGAATGTGTACTTACCTTTACATGCACGTTAGAGAACACCAGGTGATCTAACTTTCCGGAACCCTCCTCTATGGCGTCTTTCATGATCATTTGGGGGTTTTGGGACGTCAAACTCCAAAAACTGACTCAATGTGATTTGGGCTCGGGTCTACTGGTCGTCTGACCATCCAAACCAACGAGCTGTGGATTCTTCCCACCGCATAGAGTCTGTCTCAAGGCTCTGTGTTGGCCCCTTGGTAGGAGTATGATTTTCACTGACGACTCAAGAGGTCCCATGTTTCACCAACCCCCCTATCGGAAAAATTGTCATGGTGGATACTGGAAAACATGGTGGGCGTAGTGGAAATAATAGTGGGCATGGTGGAAATAATAGTGGGCATGGTGGAAATTATGATGGCTATGGTGGGACGTAGTGGAAAATATGGTGGTTATGCCGGGACATACTGGGTGGTATGGTGTACAGATGATGGGTAAAGTGGAAATGATGGTGGAAAGCAGAGGCTAGATGGTGGGCAATAATGGGACACTCTGCCCACCATTGCGATAATGCTGGGTAGCCCTAAGCACAAGGTGGGTGGTGCTTATTATGGTGGGCTACATGGTGTACCAAGTTGAGAAACTCTTCCCACCATTGCGACAATGCTGGGAAGCACTAAGCAGATGATGGGTGCTGCTTGTTATGGTGGGCCACATGGTGTACCAAGCTGAGAAGCTCTGCCCACCATCGCGATAATTCTGGGAAGCAGTAAGCAGATGATGGGTGGGCTTATAATGACCGGCAATTTATAGAGTGTACCAATCTGGGATCAGTACACTACATGTTCTACCACCATGATTTCCATCAAAGTTAGGCCTACCGACCGAGCCCGTACAATTGTGTTATCCGTGCTTCCGGATTTCAGAATACACGATTTCGACGATTAAGTATGACAATACAGCGCAGCCATGGCATCAATTAACCTAAATGAAGCATTTTTCATTGTGTATGGTGTCCGCTCAAGAAGCAACAAACATCGATGCGACGCGATTAAAGCACTCCCAGAGAACGTAATTAAGTGTCTTCTCACCGACAGCCGCCGGTCGCACTCGCCGGCACTTCTCTAGCTTTTGTACGTGAACTCAGACGTGGCAATTCGTATGCTTGGTGAACCAACATGAAGCGTAATGTTTCCGGCACACTGCATTCGTTTTTGGCCAAGCCGTTATGAAGTTGCTTTAGCGAAAAAGCTACAGCATTGCGCTGGCGTGACCGCCCTCTACATTGCGCGAAAAGCATCCCAATGCTCCATCAAATAAATTAGGCGGGCGTATCTATGGAATGAGCCTAGAGGCCTCATAAAGCGTGAGCAGATGTCACCCTTTAGAACGAGCGCGAAACGGATATTAAACTTGGCAGACCCCGCCGGTAAACTATTGCTGCTCCCCAGTCCACTTGGTTTTTTTCTTGAAGTTGTGAATTGTAAAAAAAATAGCACTAGTGCCGTTAACATAGTGGCAATCGTTACAGGCCGCAGTTGCTTGTGTTTAATAAATGTGCAATTTTTAGTAGCAGGTGTAGATCTTGTCTATGTTGTGTACACGACAAACATAACTTAAGTTGAACCGTAAGTTTGTATGCCAACTTAGTATTTAACACCCATACAACGTCACGTTGGTGTGGCGCAGTTTTCTCTTCTCTTCATCATTCTTTCTATAGAAAGACTTAACAGCCCCAATTTCTAAAGCTATAGAGCGAACTTCTTGTTTAAAAAGCTCCCAAGCAGAGAAAATATGAAAACCAATCGAAAAAGAATGCCTCAATGCCATCTGGACGCGATTCATGAATTCCTGATCACAGAGGAGCTTCGCATTCATTTTCCAAAGGGCCCACTGGGGACGGAATTGTTTGTGACGATTTTCACCAATTTGCGCTATGACAATACAATGGTCTGAGAATGATACAGCTTCGGTGCTGCAGGAAATTTTACGAGATAGGAGTGATGAGGACACGTAAATCCGGTCAAGGCGAGCATGAGAGCTGCCTTGTACTCTTGTATATGGTGTTGCCTGATTCGAGACCCCAATGTCAATTAGTCCTGCATTATCTACAATACCGGATAAAAGCTCACCACTCCTGTCTCTCTTTCCAGACGAATTATAACGATCAATAGCTTCACATACGTAGTTGAAATCTCCCATAAGTACCGTGCATCTTTCGACGTCAAGTAAATTACGCACTTTTTCAAATAACTCAAGCCGTTTCGGAACATCATTAAACGCATATAGATTGATAATTCTCCATGGCACTCCTTGCAACAAAAAATCACAGCATATATACCTGCCCTCTTCATCAACACTAGTGCACAATGCTGAACAGGTTAGGCTTTTTCTCAGAAACAACCAACAGCCCGCAGATAAACCTTTAGCATGTGAGACACACACATTAAACTGAGACAGAAAAGGCCGCAGGGCCTTCTCGGTCTCTTCCTCGCTCTCGATCTTTGTCTCTTGGATGGCGACAAAGTCGAGACGCTTCCGATTGAGAAGTCTACGGAGTTGTGCTTGTTTCTGCGAATACCTAAGGCCACGTACGTTCAAGGTGGCAAATATGAGTCGCTCAGACTGCGCCATGGTGACTACCTTCTAATTCGCTTATCGTCCCACTTGATCAGTCCCAAGAGTTGGCGCTGAGGCTTCCCGTGAGCCCCCAGCAGGCCTCCTAGATCGGGATCGGCGACACTTCCCCTTTGGCACGGACTTTCGGCGACGGCGTGACTCCCTAGTCACTGACGCTGGGTCACTCCCTTTGCTTGAAACCGAGCTGGACGATGCGCGACGTTTCAGTATTGCTGTATCCGTAGAGATCTGCATATCATCTTCCGACACTGCATCATGATGAAAAAGCTGCTGCGGAGCTGCAGCGCAAGCAGGTGATGAACTTTCTGCGGCATCCAGCCCATGGTCTCTATCTTGTACTGGTGGTTCTTCGGCATCTTTACGGGTCAGCGCAACAGCACTCTCCAAAGGAACTCCTACTTGTGCTAGGGGTGGTGCGGAGTCGTTTTGGGTATGCTGCTTGCATGATTCACTTGGCTCTTTGCACGTAGAAGTTTCAACTGTGTCAACAGCGAGTGACTTTCTTTCCTCTTCTGGATTCCTTGTGGTAGAGCTTGCAGCATATGACATTGACGGAGTGTCTCCCGTTGCATCCAAAACCTCGGTGGCATCCATAATATGCTCTTGTAGGTTATCATCTGGCTGTTTTGTGTGCTGTCGCAGCTTGTTGGCGTATGTCATAACACAATCTTCGGCCGAATGACCGAAGCGTCGACAGTTGTCACAGCGAGGGGTCCTGCAGTTTCGACGGATGTGTCCAACCTTACTGCACCGAAGGCAAAGTGGTGGGCGGCCAGGTATCAGGACGAGGCTTTGCACTCCGCAGACAACAAGAATGTGAGGAATATCCGCAATGCGAACTCCATCAGCAAGGGACAAAACAACATCCCTATTTAGCGTCCGCATTTGTTCCATGTCCGCTACTTTCCAGCTTTCTTGTGATATTGTCTTGACCTTCCCAAAAGCTTGCAGTGCCTCGCACACATAGGCGTCCTCCAAGCGCTCAGGAAGCCACATAAGCTTCAACTTCACTTCCGTGGGCTCCGGGTCTATAACGAGGCATCGACGACGGTGAAAAGATACTTGTTAAAAGTCTTTGCAATCTTTATGAGATGGAATGCGAAACGCCGGGAAAGTACATCAAAGATATTGAGAATATTAAGTGCCAACTACAGAGATATGATGCTGCTCGCTACCAAGGGGCACGTATTAGATCTCGGAACCAGTGCACTTTAAATTCTGAGCAACCGACGCGCCAAGCTTTACTTGATGAGCAACGCCATGCGATTTCTAAAGTTATTCCAGACTTGTACTTTAACGATGTGCTCATAAAAGATAACGGAGACATTACTTTGGCGTTCGAAACGTACTATAACAGCTTATTTAGCTCTCCCTCTGATGATCCTGACGCTCACCTCAAGGGTAGTTTTGTTTCTCTTGTGAACCCCTTGAAGGACAGTGATTGTGAAGTCATTAATGGGCCCATTACTCTACAGGAAATCGAGCAAGCAATCGACAACTTGCCTTTATTGAAAACACCAGGGCCTGATGGCATCTCAGGCGAATTTTACAAAGCTTTCAAGAAAACGCTTGCTCCTATATTGCTGAATATTTTTCAGATGAGTTACGACATGGATACACTCCCTCAATCTTTTTGCAAAAGTCACACTGTGTTAATACCAAAAACAACTGACAAGGAAAAACTTCGCTTCGTTGAGGGCTACAGACCAATATCGCTGTCAAATGTGGACTACAAAATTTTCGCAAAAGTATTAGCAAATAGGTTGCAATTTGCTATGTCGATCCTCATTGGGTCTCATCAGACATGTGGGATCAGAGGTCGATCCATACAAACCAATATATACATGTCGCTCGAACAATGCTTCAATACTGTCATGGTTCTCAAGAACATCTTGCAATGCTACAGGTAGACCTTGCAAAAGCTTTTGATCGTGTTCGTCATTCCTTCCTTTTTTCTCTTCTCGAACAAGCTAATGTTGGCAAAGTTGTTCTTAAAGGCGTTAAAGTATGCTATAATGAATGCACAACTCGTCTGATAGTTAATGGTCAACTCTCCAAGCCAGTTTCTATTCGCTCTTCAGTAAAACAGGGATGCCCGATGTCACCTCTTTTATTTGCACTTTATCTAGAACCACTGTGCTTAAGCATAATACAGTCGAGTTGCATTCATGGCTTTAGAATATTAGGCAGTGAGGTTAAAGTATTGGCTTATGCAGATGATGTCGCATTCTTTTGCACAGATAAACCAAGTGTCGAAAATGTGGTATATACTATTGAAAAGTTTGGCGTAGTATCGGGAGCTCGTTTATATGCCTCTAAAAGTTTAGGACTGTGGTTTGGCTTGTGGGGTAGCACACCGAACCACTTTGCAGGGATTAATTGGACAAGAACTCCTCCAACATACCTCGGTGTACCATTGCATGCATATAGATTCAGTGCGCATTACTGGAAGGAACGTGTCCCTAAGCTTGAACGACAGGCCCAGACATTTGTGCCCTATCGACTTTCGATATTTGGGAGAGCTGAAGCTTGTAATACTTTCTTAGCGACAAAACTTTACTATGTATTGCAACTTATTCATTGCGCAAGATTCTATATACAACGCTTTCATCGAATTTTCGCTACTTTCATATGGTCTTCGACTTTTGAGCCCATGCGTCGTGATAATATATTCAAGCCAGTTAGTGAGGGCGGGTTAGGACTAAAACACCTTTATCTATGGCAAATAGTGTCCCGATTCTTCTTTTTTCGAGACAATTCCCATCCTGTAATCCGTTCCTTCTTGCAGGTTACACTTGTTGATTGCTTACCAGATTTAATTGTTTCATCCAACTTCTCCGAACGCCCATGCTTGTGGGGATTCATGCAGGAAGTTTACCTCGCAGTTCAGTTCCTTAAAGCTCGCTTCTCTGTAGAATACCTGTATTCAGTAACGCGCAAGGTGCTTTATAAGGACCTATTGAGTACACTCTTCCCATCTCCATTGTACCGTTCACTCTACGCCAATCTTCCTGGTCACGATGTGTTGAAGCGAGTGCGCAAAATGTACATTCCACCGAATTCAAAAACATTCTTCTATAAACTCCACTCTGAAACATTGGCGGTAAACACATGGTTAGAAAGAAAAGGTATTTTCATTCCGTCTGTTAACTGCCGTCTATGTGATGTGCCGGAAACGATTGAACATTGCTTTGTTAGCTGCAAAGATGCCATACTATTTTGGGATGTCCTTCAGCGAGCACTGAAAAAACGTTTCGTCATTAATTCTCACACAATACGTTATCTTCTGCCAGCAACACTTGATGAAGTACCATATGATATGTTTTTCCTCATGGGTTTGCACAGCTTGTGGAAGACACGAATGCAAGACCGCAATGCAGAGCCCACCACCTCTTCAAGCGCACACTTCATTCAAATGGCTATCCACCTAAAAAACATCTACGACGAGCTAGACTTTAGACCGGACTGGTACTCCGTCTTAGAGAACTGTTTGACCTCACCCCTTTTTTGTTTGTATAACTCGATGTGAAGAACTCTTCATGTGAGGAACTCACGCTGTGTTAGCCATTTAGTTTTTTGAGTAACGCTTGAGCGCTTACTTTGGCGATTTGATTGTACTTTTGTTCGCTCGATATTGTCTTTATTGCCCAAGTACTTTATTAAATACCATGAAAAAAAAAGTTGGTGTGGCGCAGTGGTTAGCGTCTTTGAATGGGATCGGCAGGTTGCACGTTCGATCCTCCGTGGCGCCTTGTTTTTTTTTTTTTACGGGACGGGTGTTTTTTATACTGTTTTTATAGAATTCTTTTTTATTTTTCTGGCAGCTCGTCACGGTGATTATGACGTCATTTCGCGCTCAAGTGTTGCCGGCACTGCAGCACCCACCATACCCACCATGCGCCATGGTGGGCATTTCCCACCATTCACCCACTACACTAATTCACTATAATGGTGGGTGGTGGTTTCCAACATGCCCACCATTCGTTTTTTTCCGATAGGTCTTTTTTTTCTAGTCGGAGGATGAAAGGTGACCTCCTGCTCGTATTCATGGATGCTTTTTTTTTGCGAACTTCCTCTATCTACCTCTCCAGTTTGTAAGACAACTTTCTTGTGTTGCGGGGTGAGTTCAACTGGTCGATCTGACCTTCCAGATCAACTAGCCGAGGACGCTACACAACATATAAAATTTGTCTCAGTGTGGTGTGTCGGCTGGTTTGTCTAGGATTAAGATTCTCGTTTAGGGTGCGAGAGGGTCTCCCTTAATAGGAGCTCGCAAGTCATTTATTACGTTTAATTCGGTTAAAAAAGGACTATAAAACAAACAACTTCTCTAATTAGTGACATGATTTCTGCTGCCGCGTGAAAAAATAATGGTTTTTTACGATGTGTCATAAGACGGGGCTGGGTGATACGATGTCACATTTCGTTGTTACGTCATGTGCAGTACCAAAAGGGACTTGGAAAGTGTTTTGGTATGAGATAATAATTGCTAATCGGTTCCTGAATGTGCTCTTCTCTTTATTAGATTTGGCTCTGTCACAAAAAAAGCTATTGTACAGAGGCTTCGTAGATGTTATGCATTCACTTCTGTGATGCTGGCCGATATATGTATTGTGGAATGAGGAGAATGTTTTAAAAAGTGTGAAAAGAGTGCTGGTGAAAGCTACCATAAAACAGTTTCTCTTCTTGCTGCGCACGCCCACACTTCCTGTCAAACTGTGGCTAAAGAGAAGCGAATATATCTTATTGGGGGCGTAACTGCTACATCAGCAAAAAAAAAACGGAGAGAGTGCTGAACACATTTTCTGTGTGTGCCCCTTTTCAAGGACACAGAGATGCTCTACAAGCACAGGGACGAGCTTACCCGAGTCATCGTCGAGGCAGCGCAGATGGCACGCGAACAGGTGTCATGCATTAGCAAGCCCTCCATGTCTCTGTCCGAGAAGGAACTAAGGTTCTTCGAAGGTTTCGGTGCTCGCAAGTAGTTATATTATTTTACTTTTCTTTTTTGTTTCCTTATAGACTTTTCTTTGCCTTTTCTATGTTTTGTTTTTTCCCTTGCTCATGTATTGCTCTTTGTGCCACATGGTTTTTGTCACATAGTTTACTGTCTTTTCAATATGTTTTCACACTCTGCGCAATAAACTCAGTTGGAAGTTGGTGCTCCTGTTCTTCAAGTCCTTTTTGTCTCTTTGTCGTCGTTCTGTTCTCGCGCCATAACTATCGTCATGTCATACAAACTGGCCCAAGCTGCCACAATTCCAGAATGGGTTTCTGAAACACAGGAAGTTAGAAGACAATCTGTTCTCACTGACGCAGTGTATCTAAATAGCAGAAAAGGGTACACAGGCCCATGAGGCTAGCATTTTTGGATATCAAGGGAGCGTGCGATAGCGTGGTTCAAGAGCACTTTTGGGGAATACTGGACACCATTAGGTGTTAGGTGTTTCGTGACGATGTGCTGTTTCTCGCTACGCCGCACGTTACTCAAGGGTCCTTTGCCCTCTTATTGCTCTTTGTATCACGCGACGCACTGCCAGATTGCGCGCCGCTGTTAACGCGCAGTACTCATGAAACTCGTGTATTAGAGTGCAGTGGTTAGAGCCTAGGCGTTCCCCACTTACAACCCCGCATTTAGGAAGGACACTGAATTCCGCATAGCGTGGGCCTTGCCACATTAAAAAGTAGATAGCGCAGTTGTCCCTCCTTGACTGATGGTTAATCTAATGTTCAAAACTGTTTTGGACTGTTTTGAAAAAAATGAAATATGAAGCAGGAAACGGCACATGACACTTAATCCATATCTCTGTCCTATTGAATCATACATGCAGTGCAAGTAGTAGTGTCCTTTGTTGTCCATGCAACCAGAATATTTTAAAAAATTGTATTGTGAAACAAAAACATGGCCACTGAATTCAGAAATATAGTTGTACAATACAGACACACGTGGTATTTGCAGACGCAGTTGTTAGGAAAATTGTAGGCATTTTTTACTGTCACTGAACGTATATTACACAAAAGTGTTGTTGATACAAATATCGACCAATGAATTGCAAAAGTTTTGCTTTCCAAGAAAAAAGCATTAGCAAGAAATTAGTGAAATGATTCACAGTCTGAAAACAGAAAGAAGGAGACAGACGTGTTCGCTCGTTATAATATAAACTGCTTTATATTTCATGCACTTCTGAAAATGAAATAATTTGTGAGTCACTCCCCATGTTTTCCTCCTTTTGTCTGTGTCTTTTAGTGCCATTTGTCACTTTGTGTTTGAACACCAATTAGATCACAAATGCATTAACTGCAAATAGGTGTCCTAGGTTGTGACATGTTTTGAAAGTAACGATCATGTGAAATAATAGCACTTCAGATTGCATGTTATCTAAAGAAGACATAATGTCATGATCACATTAAAATGACACTACTGTTCTCACTTTAACATACCATGCAGCAGCTAAACTTAGATGATCTTTTACTGGAAGCAGGATCAAAACACCATAATATGTGAAGCAGTGTTCAATTTTGGAACATATTGTGTGTTCTAATACCTTGCACAGATGCCATGACATTGCACCAGAACGCCATTCACAGAAAAATATTTTCTCCTACCTTTTGCTCAAGCCTCACCGTGGTGGTTCTAGTGGCTAAAACGCTCAGCTGCTGACCTGCAGACTATGGGATCGAATCCCAGCTGCGGCGGCTGCAGTATCGATGGAGGTGAAATTGCTATAGCCAAGTGTGCCCAGATTTGGGTGCACGTTAAAGAACCCCAGGTGGTCAAAATTTATGGAGTCCTCCACTATGGCATCTCTCGTATGGAGGTTTTGGGACGTTAAAGCTCATATAGCAATCAACCAATACTTGCTCAAATAGTCTCTTCCCTCGTCTAGTTCATGCGAATACACAGTTCACCCAATGTAGCTTTATTGACAGTTTGTCTTCAGCTTAGTTTGTTTTATTGTTTCTCCTAGTGATTTTTTGGAATATCATAGTATTCAGCAAGCATAAACTCCCCCTAGAAATTGTTCATGAACATCAGTGCTGCCTTAGAGGTAGCACTAGGCTTACGATACCAATTGGTAAGCACACATTTGAGCCTGAACATCTGATTTATTTATTGATTCCACTGTTTTTTAGTTATCTCGTACACACTGCCGGTCTTGAGCAGGATTGATTTTAAAACAACTTAAAAGTAAACAAAACAACATGCGAATGCATCTGAGAAATTACACTATGAGGAATCTTTGCGCTGCATTTGACAGCACTCAGCACTGCACACTGCAAAGTACTTGAATTACATAGCTAGTTAATCACAAGCAAGCAATGAATACAATTACGCAGCTGTTTGATCTTAAACAAGGTAAAAAGATATGAGCAAAGAAATCACAGCAAGCAGTGTGATATAGCATGTCAAAAATGGACCTATACAGTGTTTTAATGTCTTTGCATATGACAAGTAAAGACTAAAAATCATGGCTTGTTAAAGCTAACAAAAAGAATTACTGTACATCGAAGATGCATGAAAAGATTATGAAATACCCAAAACCAATTATTATAAACAATCACGTGCACTCAATAGTAACGAAGTAGTCTGGCATTGAACCAGCTCGACATTCAGATCCTTTCAATCATGGGCACCGCTGCAAATGAACATATTTTGCACTGATATTCGCTAACGTTCAATGGACAAAAGGCCCAGATTTGCTAATTCTGTACTGGTGAAAAGCATTGTTTCTGATCTGCTCCTAGCTCGGATTCTTACCTACTTCGTCTATCTACGTCAACCATCGTAAGTCCAAATTTCGGTGTATTGGTGACTAAAAGTTCAAAAAGGTCAGGCAGGATCTGCAGTACAATGTAATTCACTTCTATTGGTTGTCTTCAAAAAATAAAGTTATGAATCAGCACATGCCCAGCATGGGGTCATTTCATATGGTGGGGTTTATTGCGCACTTAGTGATGCAATCAATCCTAAGCAATTTGGCGCACAATCTCGAGCAGTTGAAACCTCAGTTTTGAGCAGTAAATCAGCCTTCTTTAGCACTGGACAGTCACACATTTTCAAACACACGTAGTAGGTCTCTAGGTGGGAGTAGTTTACCATGTACAACAAAATAAATATATGCATGCACACTTGTATATGATGCCAAATAAAGTGAAGTTAACCCACAGCTTCTCAGTTTCTTGATGACAGCCCTAGATTTCTGTATAATCTTGACATCAAGCTTCTTGATGTTTCCTCGTGATACACATTTAATTCGCTAATCAGTACAACTTTTCCTGACGCTTCCAGAGGCATAAATTTTCCACACCTTTTATGTTTACTATCAGAAAGAACTAACCAAGTGATAAAGTCTGCGCTTTCAATGCAACCTACGAATATGAGGTACATGGAGAAGTACGTGCCGTTGCACTTTATGGAAAGACTCATTAAGCTTTTGGTTCTTTTGCACTCAATGAAGAATTGGTATATTGTAAAGTCCAACAATATGCAACATGCTATTCACTAGAATGAAAGCCGAGACTTTGCATTTTATTTAGGCAGTTTCTTTTCAAATTTGCACTCATGCCGATAAAGCAGGACCGATATACAAGGGTAGTCTTTCACTGTGCTAAAGCAGCAAACGGTTTTCGCCACTGTAGTGGCTGGCATTGTTTATACATGCGGTCCCTATAATGTGATAAAGTCATACTTGTGACCTTCAGTGACCTGCATAAATGCGATAGAAGTCAGAAGAAACAGACATCTTAATTTTTGTGAAATTACTGATCGAATGTGACATGTTCTAATTACATATGCATACTTTTTCCTGAGGTTACTGCAATCACTTCCCACAAAACGGAATGGTGTCTCATAAAAACTTGTAATACTGCACTTGTTTTTATCACTTCTTTTTAGTGCCCTGCCCCAACATGCAACTTGACCAAGATGAACCCACACCAACAAGCCAAAATATCTACACTGTTCCAGCACCTTCACTGGCATTGCCAGGCACACTGCACTAAATTTCGTGCTCTTCTGTGCACAGGTTGATGCAAAATATCATTACGCAAAGTGTTTTAGGATCAGCTATGCATGCCTTGGGGTTTCGCCGAGCATTGCCTGGTGTATTACATGATTCTCTTATTGTTAACTGGAAAGGGTGATGAAGAAAATCCAGGGCCTAATGGCGAATTTTCATGGAAGATCTTAAATACTGCCACAGAAATTAAGGCTTAACATAACATCTGAATTTGAAATTTGAACGCGGAGTGTCCAAACACACCTGCCTCTCATCCAGAATACACTTGCAGCACTTACAGACTGTAAAGAAAAGGGTGAAAAGTGTGCTGCAGTAGCGAATACGGTTCAAGAACTAGTTGCAATATTAATCAGTAAGGTGGTGCGAGACTCAAAGGAACATCCAAGTGATGCTCCACACCCAAGGTTTTAAAAAAGTTAGGACTTTATAAATTATCTTTTGATTTGTAATGAAGACCTAATATTTTAAAGAGTGCACCCCAATCGAAGAGGGTATTAAGCTGAGATTAACTGAAATCGACATATGCTCATTGTGGGCCATGGAAAAAGTGTTGAATGCGTGTTTTGGTGCATGATTGTAGAGACAGCAGCCAGCTCTAATTCTGTCAAGTCTTATCAGATTTCCTTCTTCATCCAGCAAGCCTTTTAAAACCTACTGCTCTGTCTTGGTTGTGAGCAAGTTGTCAATTCGTACTCGTGCCTAAAGGTCACAGCCTACAAAGTGAAGCTCATTGTTTGCCAAAGTACAAGACTTAAGAATGGCCCGAAAGGCCCAACTTTGTTTTAGCGAATGACTAATTTGACATAAGATTATGTGCTTTTGCTAGAAACTGTGCTGTAATTACTATCCAAGTATGATATTTCTTTCATGATAAGCATACAATCGTATCACAAAGCTGTTCTTCATTGGTGCGCCATATGACTTCTGTACACAAAACAAAAAAAAACTTTTTGCACTGTAAGTTATGAGCTCACAATAGCCAGTTTTAGTGGCAATATTGTCTGAAGCTGTCATCCTTACTAAGAAATGAAGCTCAGTGTGTGAGAAATCCAAGCCGGAATCCAGATGGTGATCATTCATTCTGCCATAAAATTGTGGAAGTGTTAAATATTCTTCCCAAAAACACCCTTTAGAGGCATCATGTTACGTGAGGAATCACATTAATTGCTTGGAAAAAGAGTAGATTTGTACAAGGGATCGCTTCATGCAAACTGCTTAATGAGTGAATGGTCGAAAGCTTTCCTCTCGTTACGAAGGGCCAAACCAATATCCGCCATCCTCGTCATCACCGGCTGCAGCATCAACAAAGTGTGCTACGTAAACAATTTTTTGAGGCACACTGGGTACATGGTAATATGCAAAATGATGGCGATTGGTGTATTGGGTACCTAGCTACTGTATCTACAGTGGACACTTCATGAGAGTTTAGTTAACACTCTATGGAAGGCCACTCCTCCAGCTCATGCTGTGATTGTGCTCCGTCATCCACACAGGCTTGACATCTTTAGCCCACTCATTCTTGTGCGAGTGATGTTTTATTGTGATTTTTTCAACCACATTTTACTATTTTGTCAGTTCAACAAAATGTACCTATATAAATAGACCTCTCAAAGGCTTATATGTTGTTAATGTTAACGCAGCTCACTACTTGCTGTTATTTCTAAGCTCATTACACAGTTGGTTCGAACCTGCTGCTTTCCGTTGAACCAACCTGAAGGGTCCTATGCCGTGTTTGACTGTAGTGTACTAGTTGACTATAAAAAACTTGCACTGTTAAAGGGACCAATATTTATGAAGTTAAGGTATAATTTTACAGCCTGCATTCATAGTTTGATAAAGTGAAGATTAATCTGGTATTAATGATTAACACTAGTATAACTCCTGGCCTTGCCTCACGAAATTTTTGAAACTGCAAGTTATGATGCGTGCCATTTTGTGTGAAGGGGTTTACTTGTTAATAGAAATACTTCAGAAAGAAACATGTTCCCTTCGAATCGGTAGGTGTGAAAGTTACTGCCAGCAATGAAATGAAAAAATAAATTTGCTTTTGGGGGGGAGGGGGGTGTATAAAGGTGCTCAGAGAGTAATATCTTACTAAGTTTTTGAGGCTGTGAAAGCTTAGAAAGACCCTACAGTCTGCTGTTTTCTTTTAAGTGCATTCACCTTGCTTCTATTTTATTTTCAGAAGAGAGCCAGGAGAGCCAGGCGAACGCACTCAAAAGAAAACAGCAGACTGTAGGGTCTTTCTAAGCTTTCACAGCCTCAAAAACTTAGTAAGATATTACTCTCTGAGCACCTTTATACACCCCCCCCCCCCAAAAGCAAATTTCTTTTTTCATTTCATTGCTGGCAGTAACTTTCACACCTACCTACTGGAAATTCCATTTAACATTAGATAGGAGATCATACCGTGATGTAACACAAAGCTTTCCCTTCCCCCAAGTGTTTTTTTTAATGCTGCTTCTCCTATTGATACTTATTGATGTCACACCTAACAGTTTTTAATATAATGGAATAAATGTATTTTTCATCTACTTACAGCAAATAAACGTGTTCAAAATCTAGTTTGTTTCAGGATTCATAAATATTGCTTTGCCCAAAACCCACCATTATTCACAGTAAGGATACTACCAGACGAATTGGTCCCACTCATAAAATGTCTCAGTTATTTAACAACCACAGCTGTAATAAGAGCATGGAATTTACAAAAAAACAACAACAAAGTACACGACTCTGCACGTGAAGATACTCTAGCGAGTCGCTGAAAAGTAGGTTTCGTCTTTGGAGACATAAGACAACTATTGACAATATCTCGTGAGACGTAGGTCAACTTAGAAACACAATTTTTCATTACATTTATGGATGTGTGTGAATGTATAATGGAATAATTGAGACTTATAAAAATTTGTTTCTTTAATAAAATGCACTTAGCTTAATGCTGGTAAGGGCTCCAAATAAAGATAGGAAGTCATGGATTACTTGCAGCTTATCTACAAACATTTTATAAGAAGTGCTTTCACATTTCAAAGTTCTTAGGAAAAAAGACTTGAGAAGCATTTTAGCGCTGAAGCAATTAGGATATGACTAATTAGTGCTTGAACTAAACTGAAAATGTGTAGGTTAGAATCTTTACTACTGGTTTATAGTTATAACAAGTGCAAAGCTAAAATATTCGATATGCAAACACCAACACATGAGATATGCACTGGCAAGTTCGCGTTTCTGCTTTCTCTTCTGCTGCTGTACATCTTTTCAATTGTTAGTTGGCATTTGTAGCACCTTTATTTCTCTCTGGTGTCCGTGTTTATATGATTTGTCTCTTTAAAGGAATACAAACAAACTAGCTCAGCTCTATTATTGTAGTGCTAATTTCGACTTGTGTCTACTTAAATAATATTGTCCTATTCATCACAGGTGACATAAATACATTAAATCTGGAAGCAATCTTAATACGTACTGATTGTTCATCATGCCATGAGAAATATACAGCACCTTGTAATCTGTGTAAGATGCAAATGTCTTTTAAAAGGCATGATATAAGTAATGCATATTTTACCCCCCCCCCTTTATATACATATGTCTCTTAAGTACACTGGTTATTGCCAAGTATAGCCAAATGTGTCATAATTTATTTAATGGAGAGCTTACCTGACCTGTTAATCATCCTGCTTCATTTTGTTGAACATTTGTCAACATTTTTTCAAGAAAAAAATTAGATCATCCATATAAAGTATTACCTACTTTGAAAACAGGTGGTTATTTTGTAATAACAGATAGTAATCACTTACTGAAGTAACTCGAATGATCTTTTGACCTGCATCAAGAAGCTCTTATATGTTAAACAGCCCATCTTCAATGAAGTATTGAGCCTGTAGTAAACAATATTGTTCTAGCCATCTACTTGGTGGTGTAATAAGCTAGCCTGATGAAAAACTAGACACAGTATGCAGTTGAGTAGGAAATCTAATATGGAGGAAAATAGCAGAAAAGTTACATGTAAAGGAGGTTCCAGGTGGTGTTGCTTTTGGGTTAGGAAATGTATGTGCTGTCATTGGTTTCGAGTTAAGAAATGTCCTGTCGGGCAAGTAATAATTAAATCTAAATAAAATGTGCACTTTTTTGTTAGACGAGTGTAAAAGAAAAACAAATGCTTTTTGGGGAGGGCATGGGATTTTTCATTGTTATATTAATGTCATTAGTAAACCTTGCACATTGCATTATTTAGAAGAGCCTGTGCTCAAATACCATCACATATGTCATTTTTGTGGCACTAAGAGTCCACAAGGTATGTGCATCATATATCTGTGTAATTCCTGGAGGTTTAGAGGACAGTTGTGGAGAAGTGCATATTAAGATATTTCTTACAGAAAACAAGTTCCCACCATCATGTATCAGATTCGACACTGCCGGACTTTACAAAATGTGGATACATTGTCCAGGCACTAGGACTCTTTTTTTCTCTGCCCATGTTGCTAAGCTTGTTAAATTCTTTGTTTCACAATATGCCCTGTTTTGGTTTTGAAACGTAAATGTGAAGAAAGAAAATTGGACGAAAAGATATCTTGCCCTGGGCAGGGACCAAATTTGTAACCTTTGAATAACACGTCTGATACTCTACCAACTGAGCTTCAAGGCAGCCATCTCCCCGTCTACTTAATGGAATATATGTAAATTAAATGTGGGAGTGTGGCCAGTAGCGATGACGGTGAGTGTCGAACACTTTTTTTTGTCTGTTTGGCGTCACGTAGTCTGTGACTTATTATGGGTAGGAAGCTGACCAATGATTTCTGTATACTACATGAAGGCACCAAATCTGTCAGAACGAGACCCTTGCTATGAATGAAAAAAAGAAGTGCATTTATGGGTTTGTTTTCTTTGTTTGACACAATGATAATGAGATCTAACAGACTGTCATGTCATTTGGCAAGATTGTTCATTAGATCTTTTTATTATTGTGTCTGACAAAAAATTATTCCTTAAATGTACTTGTTTTTTTTGGCATGATTGTCTGTTAGTTATCATTATTATTGCATCTAACAATTGAAACAAGCCATTAAGTGTACTTCTATTCTTTTTTTCGTTTCAACACTACGGTCCTGATAGGCAATCTATTGATGTTACTACTTGGTTATGAATGCCTCATTCACTGTGATGGTTGCATTGCACGTGGACATGTAAGGTGTTCCATAACATGCTCAAGTCATAGCACCCATTAACATTAAAAAAGTTCACCTGAAGAACTGGCAAATGAATGCTCCCTGCCTTTTGTAAAATGAGGTACCCTTACCAGAACAAGCTTAGCAGTTAATAATGACGCTGTTCCCGAAACATATTTCTTCATTTACTTTTCAATAGCATCAAGTTTAATTGCAATGGGCCCCACCGCGGTGGTTTAGTGGCTGAGGTACTCGGCCACGGGATCGAAATCCAGCTACGGCGGCTGCATTTTCGATGGAGGCGAAAATGCTGTAGGCCAGTGTACTCAGATTTGGGTGCACGTTAGTGAAGCCCTGGTGGTCAAAATTTCCGGAGCCTTCCACTACGACGTCTCTGATAATCATATGGTGGTTTTGGCACGGAAACCCCACATATCAATCAATCACTTAATTGCAATGGCATCGAGCTGAGTTGTGATGAATGAAAAAAATATTCACGAATCGCCTCCCGTCTTTTTTTTTCACCGCAGTTGAATAAAATTGCACTCATACGCGAGCGAAATCAATTCCTATGGTTTCTTGCATAATGGCAAACACACGATTTAAGGATAAATATCACGCCAAAGAGGCATACACACGCTCTCGGATTCACCTTTAGGAAAATTAAACTGCACTAAAAACAAGACACGAGAAGTGGACAGGACGATCGCAGATCCACTTCGTTCTCGTGTCTCGTTTTTAGCGCAGTTTAATTTTCCCAAATGTCTTACCAACTATCCCCCCATCATACGCTTCCCGGATTTACGTTGTGCACCACTTCGTCCATCGCAGCACAATCCGAGCATACACCACGGCATCCATCGTGAAACGGTCCGTGAATACATTGCCAGCAGCCGCGAAAACAATTGGCAGCAAAAAGCCCGAACATTACGGCGTCCGTCATGTCTGCGTCGCACGGACGGCTCCATCTGTACGGAGCGGGGCTTCGTACATTCGGGGCTTCAAACACATGATCGCACGCCAAAAGGGCATGTACTACACACTGCCGAATTAATGCTAAACACCACTGCGTCCATCTCAAAACTATCTGCACTGTCGCGCCTAACACATGTCAGCGAAAAACCCGAATTCGTAGGCGCGTACGGCTTCAACCAACTTCGCAAAACCACTCTGTGGGCGCCGCTATCTTGCTTGAAAAGAAACAAAAAAGAACGGAAAACAGAAGTTCGTTTGTATCACGTGACCACCTTCAGTCAATGGCGGCATCGCATTCTGCCCATACATCTCTTGGGATATGATAAGGAAACATGCAGCCGGCGAGTCGGCGTCCGTGTTTTACGATGCAACAGAGACCCACGAAACAGAGAAAATGCCGGGTGTGATTGCAGCATGCAGTGCCGACTGCGAGTGAATGTCACCCGAAAGCTGAGTGTCGTTACATCACCGCGGCACCCAAGCGGTTATGGGTTTTAATGCATGGGCCTTATGAGGAACTTTTCCTCTAGAGTCTGTATATTAACTCTATGCATCGTTCGCCACAGGGGTGAGATGGGCGTCAGGAGGGTCAGCCAGACCGAGGTTACCCAGGTTCTCACCATGGCTTCTCCCCTCGCTCCGGACGAGACAGAATTAAGAGGACGCCGTTTGAGCCAACGGAGAAGAATGCCGGTGCTTAAACGAGAGTAAAAACTTTACTCGTAGGGCCCACCCAATACGGAGTCAACTCGTACCTCGCGGCGCCGGATAACAATTGTATAGGGATAGAGTGCGGGGCGTTGACCTCGACTTTGACCACAACCAGCTGAGCGAAATGATTATCCAGCCAAGAAACCTGAAAGGCCTCAAAGTGAAACGCATCAAGGACACTACTACGATCATTGTTCGGTTCGATAGACTTAAAGGGCCTAATTATGCCATGGGCTGTGCCAACGTGCTTCGCTGTACGCTCCACAGACGCCAGACGGACTTATGCTACGTCTGTGGCAGGCTACGCCACCGTGCTGACGTGTGCCTGGCCCTGGAGAACACGATTCGCAGGGGATGTGGTAATGCGTCTCTTGCAGAAGACTACGAGTGCTTACACAAGTGTGCCCTTTTCGGGGGCCCCTCATCTCACAGCGGACAACGATTGCAATGAACGCTTCCGAGTGCTCTATGTCGCTAGCCGCAGAATGAGGCAGCGCAAACGTGCTACACTTGCGACGGCGGTGGCGTCGAGCTGCCAAAAACATGATTACCCGCATTTCTTTCTAATGTAACTTAGTCAAAAAAATTACGTCCTGACTTCAATTCGCAAAAACAATTTTGAGCTAGACAAAATAGGGAAACGCTAAATCAAACCGCAAACAAGAGCGTTGGCATTTGGGCTGAGAAAAGTGGTCTGAAATCATAAGCTTTCGCCCCAGTCAGTCAACAGTTGCACACAGTAATCCAAAGTTCGCGTGAGTGAGATCAAAACAGAAAGCGCAGGTAAAAGTTGTTCTCACCAACCACCAGGTGGGTTAGGGTATATCGCACCACCAGCGTGTCTGCTCTTGACTTTTTTTTTCTTTCTATATGTGGCGCCCGTGTTCGTGTCCCTTCCTGTTGTATGGTTCTCTTGCACTATTTACAGTCATTAAAAATTACATAATTAGGAGAAGTTCTAATATTTAATGTTTTTAAGGGATGAACATCGATATATAGAGGCTTTCTGCTGTAAAATGTATTTACTTTTCTTTTTGCCAAGCCAACTGTTATAACCTTTTTTTTACTTATATCAGAAGATGTAATTTAAAATCTGTCTATAGCTGATTAGATAGTAACAATTCCACATATTGTTGAATATTGTTGCGCACAAGGACAAAGCAAACGAAGACCGGTGCACGTGCTTGCTGCTCCGAGGCAGCTAGAAGGAAGACGACGAAGCTGAGACGTCCAAACTGTTTGTGTCCTCGTCAGCGTTCCATCAGCGATTGTCGGCATGGACCGACGCATCGACGGTCAGTCATGGATGGAGGAGCACCGACTACAAGGCGACCAAGTGTTCAACGACCACGACAGATTCCTCACACTGGGGAGCAAGACGTCAGTCCTATGGTGCGCCGGCCGAGTCCAGCTGGGGAAATGTCAACAATATTGCCATGAAGCTCTGGCTGGAAGAAGCCCTCGGACGACCCCAGGCCAGAGCAAGAGCCGAGCAGCGACTGGTAGGCGGAGCACAGTTCGAGGTTTAGGAGAGGCTCCAGCTGGTTCGGCGGTGAGGGCAGTTTCGGAGGCGGCCATTCAGAAGGAGAAGGAGGAAGCCGAGCATGTTTCAAGTGCAATAAGGACACTTCAGGAGAGCCCACCCTTTGCCCCACCTGCTGAGCCTGCTGAGGATCCGTGGGACGCCCTCATTGCCTCCCTGCTGACTGCACTGCATGCGATTGGCGACGTGCTCCCTCAAGAACACCCGTTGCGTGATGTCTGCCTTGCAGAGCTCAGTGATTAGCCCGGAACAACCCAGCTCAACTAGAAGGCCTGCTGCTGGGGCAGAGGTGCCCTCCTACCTCAGAGACGCTCCATAAGAATCTCGCCCACCACTGGTTGCCGTTGCTGTTGTAGAAGTTGCGCCTTCCCTGTTCTGCGACCTGCGTCGTGCTTCTCTTCCTATCCTCTAGTTTTCTACTCTTTACTCTCCTTCTCCCAACTCCCTACATAACGCTGCGCAAAGCTTCCTTAAGGGTTGCAGAAATTAGGCGTCTTTTCCGTCCCTTAAACCACTGCCCGTACGCAGCCTCGGGGGGTGGTTGTGGAAGCGGCTATTTTAAGCGTGGAGAGGAAGGTCATCTGAGTCGCAATTTGATGAGTCGGTCATATACGGCTGCTTTGGTGGCAGAGGCTGCTTTATTTAAGAGTGGTCAGGAAGGTCACAGAAGCCGAGACTGTCCAAGCTCTGGTTCCTAGGGTGGCGGTAGACGTGGCGGAAGAGCAAGCTTCTTCAAATGTGGCAATCGAGCAGGCCACATCTGTCCAGTTTGCCCGACAACTTCCAGCAATGACAGACTTGTGAGGGGATGGTTCAGCTGTGTGTACGATGGTCATACGATTCGGCACTGCCTGAACCCCCCGCAGAAGCGGTGCTCTAAGGCATGTTTCAAGTGGGGCGAGTAGGGGTATACGAGTCCCGACTGCCCATACCCGGACGCTGGCGGTGGACGAGGTGAAGTCTACTCCGAAGACGGTGGTGACAGGCCCCGCCATGTCACCACCGTGTGCCAGCAAGAGGGCAACATCAGAAGGACTGCACGACTGAGGCTGTGCTTCACATGGGCCCCGACGGCAAGCTAATGGAGGCACCCTATGTGCCACCCTCTCGTCCCGCGGATGAGGACGTCCTCCTCTTGACCATCTCCACCGCCATCAACTTCGAGAAGTGTGATGTCATTCCCGTGGTTCCGGATTTCATTCACCAGCTTCGAAGAAATGGGCCTCTGGAACAAGCTGCTGTAGACCTTGCGCTGCGCCAAGCATGTCAATCCGACGCCCGTGCAGAAAGACGTCGTCGAGGTTGGCCGGCAGGGACTTGATCGCCTGCGCACAGACGGGATCTGGAAAGACGGTGTTATTCATGCTATTCATTCTGTCTGCACTTGCTTCTGAGTGACGCTGGCCTGGAGAACCCGTCCTACCAGCCCGTACAGTCTCCGATGGCGGTGATAATGGCCAGCAACACAGGAGTTCCGAAGAGACCAGGATGCACACAAGTACGCCTAGGACTGTGTCTTTTAGGCCGTGCTTGTTAGTGAAGGGACGTCGGTGTAGCCCCAGCTGGCCGTCTTGTCCCAAGGCTGCCGCATCCTGGAAGCCACCACCGCTGTTCATTTACTTCTGTATCTATGCGACACAACTAGATATTTCGGTCATTATTTATTTAAAGGTTTTATTGTTATTGTTATTTTATTGTTATTGTTAGGAATTTTATTGTTAATACGGTTATATCGTTAGTGACAATCCTTATTTAAATTATTACCATATTTATTCAAGTTCGAGCAAGACTTTACGATCAATATTTACGACCCAATTTCGAATTGTATAGGTTTCTTTGAAACATTTACTTTCATATATTTCTCTTTGTGTTATGAATCTCGCATTTTAATATTTTATTGTAAATTGTGTAATCATTGGAAACGAGAATCATGCAAGAGCGTTGCAATAAAAAAGAAATTGGCAGATCCCACGTGCCTTGGCAATATATTTTATGGTTATCATGCGGATGGAAGGGAACCGTGTTGAAAGTTTTGTAAATGTATATTTTATTAGGCTAAGGTAGGTCGCCACCTTCGAAAAACGAATTTTCAAAAAAATGTTTTCAATTAAAAGTTTCACATTCCTTGACTATTCAGGAGCACTTAGAAAATTATTGAAACATATCATGAGCCGTTTGAAAGTTATGATCGTTTTTAGACCCCTGCCTCCCTTGGACTCGTTCGAAACCGAAAGTGAAACTTTCTGATTGCACAACATCTGTAATATTGTCATTAGTGTTTTTTGTTAGGCATATTACGTAATGCTAAGTTGCCTAAGTAAATTCTAAAACTTGTGGGCTATCATGTTGTCGTTTTGTTTTTAAAATGTCTACTACACGTACACGGCACTCTGTTGTTCAAGTTCCGCTCGTTCTTGCTCGGCTATCTGTGCTTTCTGGTACACTACCTCTACCTCTTGGACTTTGTTGTGGCCTTTAAGAGAAGAAGTTACAGTACTCCGCGAAATATGGCGACGTATAGAACAAAAGAACCATCAAAGGAAGTTATAAAATTAATATATCAAACCTGCTCTGACGCACGGTGACCGAGTGTCAGCTGGAGGCGCAACACGAGCTAGAAAAAAGTTTATGCGTCAGGTCACTCAAAAGGAGATGTTAACCCTTCAATGTATGTCCGAAGCAATCATCCTGGTGAGTTTCAAAGACATTTACTGTTTCTCTATTACGTGAAAATTCGATTCAAATCTTAATGAATATTTTTTCGTGAAATTTTTCTTACTATATATTTGTATGTAGGGCTGTGCATTCGAGCAGAATTTATGAAAATGAGCCGCAACTTTTTCTAGGCTCGTTGTGTGCAAAACGACTTTACCAAGTGTCAACTTTTTCAGTCTTTTTGCGATAACGTGCCGTAGCTTCGAAATGTGGCGATCGTTGAGGTTAGATGCAAAGGTTAGTGTACTCACTAGGAACATGCCAAGTCGCGTTTGAATCACACCGATAATGTTGCAGTAATGATTGTTGGCGCAACACGCATATTTTAGCATACTTTGTTAATGCTTTTTTTATTTTTAACAGTTTGATCTTCGCAAAACATACATTTACCTAGGAACTACAATATAAACAATAAGTATAACTCTTTTACGGAAACTCTCAAGCTTTTTGAAGGGTGTTAGAAGTAAGTATGACGAAAAGAAAAAAATTGGGACACGGTCGAAGGAGTCCGAGGACAGGGCACCGATTGGTGAGAGCTACGCTGGCGGCTATAGGAGATCGCGAACTATACACAACCTTTTTGCACGGACAACAAGGGAGACCTGGGATTAAGACAGAAAATAAATAAATAAGCAAAATCTCAAACAGAAAACGAGTGCTACGCACTCGCACATATATCATGCAAGCATATGCGCGAAGAATGCTGCAGTATTCCTCGCGCATACAGTTTCACGCAGACGCCCAAACCCATCCCGGAATCAAGGCCGTAAACTATAACAAGATGAGACGAGTTTGTGTGGCAGCAACTGTTTGTAGGCTCCCTTTGTGCGTTTAGTAGATGTTTTGTTTTATGAATGTGGGCTCATATACGCATATATAGTAAGCCAACTCCGGCAATTGTATAATATTGCGGGAGTGTGGGCTGGTTTTTGAACCCTCGAAGACCCTCTTCTGTCTTCTGGCTTGATCGGAGGATGAAAGGTGACCTTTAGTTCGTGTTTAAAGCACTTTATTTAGGCAAGTTCTTTCTAAACCTACAGTTTATAGGACAGCTTCCACATGTGTTTACCCCACCGCGGATGTCTACATAGTTGCTAAGGTACTCTGCTGACACGCAGGTCGCGAGATCAAAACCCGGCCGCGGTGACCGCAATTTCGATGACGGCGATAATGTTTGAGGGATGTGTACTTACCTTTAAATGCACGTTACAGAACACGAGGTGATCAAATTTTTCGGAACCCTGCCTCTATGGTGTCTTTCATGATCATTTGGGGTTTTAGGACGTCAAACTCCAATTACTAACTGCATGTGATTTGGGCTCGGGTCTACTGGTTGGTCTGATCATCCAAACCGACGGGCTGTTGATTCTGTCCACCGCATAGAGTCTGTCTCAAGGCTGTGTGTCCACCCCTTGGTCTAGGAGTATGCTTTTCACTTACGACTCAAGAAGTCCCGTGTTTCACCAGCCCTCTTTTTGTTTAGTCGAAGGATAAAAGGTGACTTTATTATCGTATTCTCGACAGCTTTCTTTTGCGAAGTTCCTTTTTCTAACTTTCCAGTTTGTTAGACAACTTTCATGTGTAGTGGGGTGGGGTAAACTGGACGATCTGACCTTCCAGATCAAATAGCCAAGGACGCTCCACATCACATAAAATTTGTCTCAGGGTTTTGGGTCGGCTTGCAGGTCTAGGAGTAGAATTCTCGTTTAGAGTACGAGAGGGTCTCGGTAAATAGGAGCGCGCAAGTTGTTTTAGTTCGTTTCGCTATAAAAAAATCGGTAAAAATAGGATGGTCTACAAAAACACAACTACTTTTCCAAGTAGTTAGTGACTTGATTCCTGTTGCTGCGTGAAAAAATAATGGTTTTATATTATGTGTTATCCAGACGGGGATGGGTGATACGATGTCAGATTTCATTGTTACGTCATGTGCAGCACCAAAAGGAACCTGGAAAGTGTTTTGGTATCAGATAATAATTGCTAATTGGTTCCGGAAAGCGCTCTTCTTTTTATGATATTTGGCTAGGTCACAATTAAAAGCTATTGTACAGAGGTTTGGTTGATTTTATGTGTTCGCTTTTGTGATACCTGCCGATAGATGTATTGTGGAATGAGGAGAATGTTTTAGAAAGTGTAAAAAGAGTGCCGGTGAAGGCTACCATAGAAAAGTTTTTCTTCTTGCTGCGCACCGGCAGGCTTCCTGTCAAACTGTGGCTAAAAAGAAACAAATATATCTGCTTAAGGGTGTAACTGCTACATCAGCAAAACAATGGAAATAACAGAACACATTTTTCTGGATGAACACAGCTGATCACATTTTCTTTAGGCATGGAGTTTTGGCAGATGTGATGCGAATCAGCTTATGGCGGAGTTCGATCCAGTCTAGGGCGGCGTCACCACCTCTACTGCGCATGCACGAAAGCTGGCCAAAGGACTGCATGTGCACGTTCACGCGCTAGCACGTTCGAGCCTGTGTAAGCGGCTTGGCTACACGCTGTGGTCTCTCTCCTTGACGCTCCCCCGGTAATCATGCGATGGCGTCAGGAAACGAGATTCTGCAGACGTGCGAGGAACAACGAGTTGTATTCTCGTTAGGACGCGCTGGCAAGGGCTAGCGCGTTCGGCCCTGCCTAAGCGGCTGTGCAAGTGGCTGTGGCCTTTCCCCCTTACACTGTCTTAGTAATCACGTGATGGCGTCGGGCAACGAGGTTCTGCATATGCGCGATAGACTCCCGTGCTCCCACGTCGCGTCGAGATGAACGCGCGCGGCGTGCTCCAAGAGGAGTCCGGGACGAGTAACAGCAACAGAAAATACATTTAATTCGTGGTGCCCTCCACTTGCAAGGATGCGCTACCATCGGGCAAGATGTCCGGAATGAGCTGAACATTAAGTCGACCCATGCGCTGCTTCGCATGCTACTCATGGTGGTCTTTAGTGGGAAATGGTGTAAATTAATGTGACATCACTTTCCTTGACCCCCAAATAAAGCGGACGTACAAAGAAAACGACACGTCGACCTAACCTAATAGTCCGATTGCTGGCAAAAAAATTACAATACATCCATGGAGTGAATTATGATGAGTGTGGCGAAGCGTCCGTCTTGTGCGTCCGGACAGAAGCACGGAAGGACGGACGGACTGACAGACGGATGTTAACAAAGCGCTGACAGCAGAAATGTGGTACATACTTTCGTTTAGTCCTTGGATTTTCCGCTGAATGGCGGTACTTGTATATGATAAAAAGAAGCGAGATGACGGTACTTGAAGTGCTCACCAGATGGACGGACGCACGCGCGGACGGACGCATGGACGGACACACAAGCAGATAGACAAGCAGATGGACAGACAGACACACGCACAAACGGACGCGCGGACGGACGCACGTGCGAATGGACTAACGCACGGCACATTGTCCGTGCGTCAGCCCATTCAAACGGCACAAAGAAAACAGCACATTGACCTAACCTAATAGTCCAATTGCTGGCGAAAACATCACAGCCTATCCATGGAGTGAATTATGATGAGTGGGGCGAAGCGTCCGTCTGTCCGTCTTGTGCGTCCGGACAGAAGCACGGAAGGATGGACGGACTGGCAGACGGATGCATGGGCGCGCAGATGGACGGACGTAAGTACGGACGGATGTACACATGGATGGATGAATGGACATGGACGGACACTTCGCCCGACTCATCATCATTCACTCTTTGGATATGCAGTGACGCTGGCTCTTAAAATCACCAATACCAGTTAGTTATATTATTCCCAAGGACATATACACACAACGCAAACTATCCCAAGGCTATGTTGCTCGCAGAGATCTAGCAATAACATGTCGTTCGTGTCTGAATATCCGTCAAGGTCCTGTATGTGACCATCCGTGTGTCCTATAAGGATTATTTCGGTTCCATGACCAAATTCTTTATTATCGGTGCGTATGAGATTCACTATCTCCAAATTATTTATCTTGCAGCTATTCCCCGCCCACAAGTAAGCTACACATAGCCACGTTTTCTTTCACCCTACTGTGCCCGAAACCCAGAGGTGCTCTGAACACGTCTGCTTCACTCTACCCCATTAGGCTTTGCAATGTATTAGCATTCCAACACTCCTATCTTGCCTTTCTGATATGCTCCTGTTCCATCCTTCCCAAGTATAACTCAGATATGTGATGGCTCTTCCAAGACTTTTGAGGTGTGTTTCTGTAATTGCATACACACCTATCTGTCCCTCGTTTAACTGCTCCCCAACTTCTAGCCATTTTGCCTTTTTTCTGCCACCCTGCACAGTGGTATATCCAGGTCCCCTCTCCCTCCCCCGACATTTTTCACGCGAACCTTTCTTCCCCGCCACTTAGGCACCTTTTTTTGTCGTCACTTTCCGCTGACATGATTTAGAAACGAACCGGTGCTACTATATATCACAGTATCATTCCTGGGCGCTTTGACAGTCAATAATGTCTGCCCAAGGGAAAACGTGTCGTGGTGTTTGTCAAGGCTTTGGCACTGCGTGAGATGCCGGGCAGGAATCTCGGCCGCAAGCATTGTAAGTTGCCTCAGAGACGGGATTAATACTGCAGCGGTGGTCACGCGCGTACCCACCTGAAGAGATCTTGCCGGAGTCGATCACTACAATAATTATGATTAGGCGGAGATTCCTTTTAATGGTAACAGCCAGACAGTTACAAAATGCGATAGGCCTGGTTCAAGCATATTGATACGCAACAGCCGGCACAGCCTGTCTGCAAGAAAGAGAAAGACGACGTGGGTGGCTGCTTGTTGATGAACTGTCGCCATCTTGTTCGCCGAGCACGGAGCATCGTATTTACTTTATTAAATAAGTTACCCGTAACATTATTGGTGGAGGTGCGGGGTATCGATCCCAGTACCTCTCGCACCTGGGCTTCTCCTGTCGTCCTGATCAGAAAGAAGGATGGTACATGGCGCTTTTGTGTAGATTATAGGCATCTCAACAAAATTACGAAGAAATATGTTTATCCGTTGCCTAGAATCGACGATGCCTTAGACTGCCTTTACGGTGCTACGTATTTTCCACTATCCACCTTCGATCTGGCTATTGGCAGATGAGATGGACCGTGAGAATGGACCGTGAGAAAGGTGGATGAGATGGACCGTGAGAAGACCGCATTCGTCACTCCTCACGGGCTTTATCACTTCAAAGATATGCCCTTGGGTCTCTGCAATGCGCCGGCCACATTCGAAAGAATGGTGGAATCATTGCTCCAAGGGTTTAAATGGTCAACCTGCTTATGTTATTTAGACGACGTTATCGTTTTCTCGCCCACATTTGACTCCCATCTCAAGCGTTTATCGGCGATTCTTGAAGTTTTTCGTCGAGCCGAACTTCAACTGAACTCGTCGAAATGCCACTTTGCTCGTCGTCAAATAACCGTACTTGGTCACATCGTCAATGCCGCAGGAGTCCGCCCGGATCTCGAGAAAATTCGCGCCGTCACGGACTTTCCTGTTCCGAAGTGAACAAAGGACGTTCGCAGTTTTGTGGGCTTGTGCTCCTACTTTCGATGGTTTGTTAAGGACTTCGCCATCATTGCACGCCCACTCACAAACCTCCTGAAGAAGGTTACCCCGTTTTTCTGGGGCGCTGATCAAGCCTCATCTTTTTCCCAGCTCACGACGCTCCTTACAACACCTCCGATTTTAGCTCATTTCGATCCATCAGCTTCAACCGAGGTTCGCACTGACGCTAGTGGGCATGGCATCGGGGCAATGATAATGCAACATCAACGCGGATATGACCGTGTTATAGCGTATGCGAGCCACCTGCTATCTACAGCCGAGTGCAACTATTCAATCACGGAACGTGAGTGTCTCGCTCTTGTGTGGGCAGTCGCCAAGTTTCGCCCATACTTATACGGGCGTCCATTCCGGGTAGTCACCGACCACCACGCGCTCTGCTGGCTGGCCTCACTCAAGGATCCCACAGGATGCCTCGCTCGTTGGTCCCTACAATTACCAGAATACACGTTCACCGTAACTTACAAAACAGGGCGGTCACATCAAGATGCCGATTGTTTATCACGCTACCCTGTGGAAGAGGCTGCCCATACTGACACCTTTCCAGACCTTCTGTCTGTGACGCAGCTACTCAACCTTGGCCACGAACAACGCCGGGATGCTTCCCTGCGAACCATCATTGACAAGCTTGAGTAAATGCCTCGCGACGCATTTCTACAAATGTTACAGGTAAAAGACGGCATCCTATATCGCCGTAACCTCGATCCATATGGCCATGACTTGCTCCCCGTCATACCAGCACACCTTCGTGTGATTGTTCTCAACCAACTTCATGACGCTCCTTTGGCGGGCCACTTGGGCGTCTCTCGTACATGCGACCGTGTACGTCGTCGTTTCTTTTGGCCTGGTCTTGCCCACTCTGTTCGACGCTACGTCGCCGCTTGTGAGCCCTGCCAGGGCCGCAAAAAGCCATCTTCCCTACCAGCTGGATTCCTTCAGCCGATTGACATTCCCATTGAACCTTTTTTTCGAGTTGGCCTCGACCTGTTATATTAGCAAATATGTACCTTTTGTTTAAATTTAGGATAATTGCTTCTACAAAAGGGCCTCTGCTTTTGTTGAGTCGGGTGGAGCACACATTGTTACGGGGGAATAAAGTATACACTGGTGAACAAATGTGTACTGGCGAATATACTGGCGAGCTAATGCGTACGACGCTGCTGCAGTCCGAGCACGTTCCCGTTCAGCACTTCGTCGTCGTCATCCTCAGGCATCTACTTAGCCCGTGACATTACCCGCCGGCGGCAGAAGCACCGTCCCGGTGCGATCAATTCTCGAGGCGTGAGAAGTATGGCTTAAGCCGTGAGACGTGCACTATATCGGTCGGGACTGAAGCTGGTACTGACGTGGTATGGAGTGGAGCTATCTCATAGGTCACGCTGGTGACCTTGCGTATGACGCGGTAGGGGCCAACGTAACGGGACATCAGTTTTTCGCTGAGACCAACACGACGTGATGGTAACCACAGCAAGACGAGTGACCCCGGAGAGTACTGTACGTCGCGGTGCCGGCGATCGTAAGCACTCTTTTGGTTAAGCTGCGAGGCGCATAAACGATCCCGGGCGACTTGGCGGGCGATGTCAGCTCGGGCCAGGGCATCACGAGCATAAGCAGTCGATGAGGCGGCGTCAGATTGGAGCATGGTGTCCATGGGCAAAGGCGGGTCATAACCGAACAGTAGGTAAAAAGGGGAAAATCCAGATGTATCATGACGTGAACTGTTGTATGCGAAGGTAACGAAAGGTAAGTGGATGTCCCAATCTTTGTGATCCTTGGAGACGTACATCGCTAACATATTCGTCAAGGTACGGTTGAGGCGTTCTGTGAGGCCGTTGGTTTGCGGATGGTACGCTGTAGTGAACTTGTGGTGGGTAGAGCAGGATCGCAGGAGCTCGTCGACTACTTTAGATAGAAAACAGCTGCCGCGGTCGGTGATCAACTGACGAGGAGCACCATGACGCAGAATGATGTCATGAAGAAGGAAATCGGCTACATCAGTAGCGCAGCTGGTGGGGAGGGCGCGTGTAACGGCATACCGCGTTGCGTAGTCGGTAGCAATAGCAATCCACTTATTACCGGTGGCCGACACGGGAAAGGGTCCTAGAAGATCGAGGCCGACTCGAAAAAATGGCTCATCTGGTACTTCAATGGGCTGGAGGGTACCAGCAGGTCTCAGAGCAGGTGTCTTGCGGCGCTGGCAGAGGTCGCATGCCGCAACGTACTGTCGCACAGAACGGTAGAGGCCAGGCCAAAAGAATCGGCGGCGAATGCGGTCATACGTGCGTGACACCCCTAGGTGTCCAGCGGAGGGGGCATCATGCAGCTGGGCCAAAACGTCTGAGCGAAGATGCACAGGAACAACGAGTAAAAGCTCAGCACCATCAGGGCGGGTGTTGTAGCGGTGCAAGATGTCGTTGTGAAGAACGAACAGTTGTAAGGAGTGGTCAGGGTGGGGAGAGTGCTGACCATTGATAATAGCACGCAAAGAGGGGTCGCGGCGTTGTTCAGCAGCTATGTCGGTGAAGTCGGTAATTGAAAGAACGAGGGCCTCTTGCTCATCTTCCTTCGTGTCAGGGGGATCGACTGGGTAACGAGACAAGCAGTCGGCATCCTTGTGAAGTTGTCCGGATTTATAGGATACGGAAAAAGTGTACTCTTGTAAGCGCAGCGCCCAGCGACCAAGGCGTCCCGTAGGGTCCTTGAGTGAGGAGAGCCAGCAAAGCGCATGGTGGTCCGTAATAACCGAGAATGGTCGGCCATACAGGTACGGTTGGAATTTCGCGATGGCCCAGACGAGAGCTAAGCACTCGCGTTCTGTGATGGAATAATTTTGTTCCGAGCGCGACAACAGACGGCTTGCATACGCGACGACGCGGTGCATTCCTTGTTGCCGCTGCGCGAGCACTGCGCCTATGCCGTAGCCACTGGCGTCAGTACGAAGCTCCGTGGCAGCAGATGGGTCGAAGTGTGCTAGGACTGGTGGATTGGTGAGAATGTCAACGAGCGACGAGAAGGCGTTTGCTTGCTGTGGGCCCCAGGTGAATGCGACATCCGTTTTGAGGAGGCAGGTTAGAGGACGGGCTACTTCAGCGAACTTCTCGACAAAACGACGGAAATAGGAGCACAGTCCCAGAAAACTTCGGACGTCCTTGGCTGAGCGGGGTGTGGGGAAGTCACGAACTGCTCGGACTTTCGCAGGGTCTGGTTGAACGCCCGCAGCGTTAACAAGATGGCCGAGAACGCAGATTTGGCGTTGCCCAAAGCGGCATTTGGACGAGTTAAGTTGCAAGTTGGCACGTCGAAAAACATCAAGCACTGCGGACAGACGGGTAAGATGGTCGTCGAAAGTAGTCGAAAAAACAATAACGTCGTCAAGATAGCAGAGGCAGATGGTCCACTTCATGCCTCGAAGGAGAGAGTCCATCATGCGCTCAAATGTCGCGGGGGCATTGCATAATCCAAAAGGCATCATCTTGAACTCATAAAGTCCATCAGGAGCCACGAAGGCCGTCTTCTCTCTGTCTTTATCGTCCACAGCGATCTGCCAGTAGCCTGAGCGAAGGTCTATTGAAGAGAAATATTTGGCACCGTGCAAGCAATCGAGTGCATCATCTATGCGCGGTAGGGGATAGACATCTTTCTTGGTAATATGGTTGAGATGGCGGTAATCAACACAGAATCTCCAGCTATTGTCCTTCTTTTTAACAAGTACAACAGGTGAGGACCAGGGACTAGATGAGGGTTCGATTATGCCCTTATCAAGCATTTTATCGACTTCTCGCTGTATAATAGCACGCTCCGAGGCTGACACACGGTAGGGTCGTCGGCGTATGGGTCGAGCGTCACCGGTGTCGATGCGATGGGTTACCACAGATGTCTTGCCCAAATTACGGTCGCCGAAGTCAAAGATGTCCTGATAAGAAGCAAGCACACGGCAGAAAGCAGAGACTTGTTCAGAGGTGAGCTTGTCAGATAGCATTGGCTTGAAAAGGTCGGAACAGGAACGTGACGAGAACGACGTTGATGAAAAATTCGGTGGCGAATTTGTGGTTAGAGCGGAAACTGTGTGGTCGACCAGTGGTGTAAGATGCGCAAGTGACATGCCGCGAGGAATAACTTGCGCTGAGAGGCCGAAATTGAGGACGGGAAACGAAGTTCGGTTGTCCTTGACGGTAACCACCGTGTTGGGGAGTGCAACATTGCGTGTCATGGCGGCGTCAGAAATCGGGGCAGCAATATAATCACCATCGGGCACTGCAGGATATGGCGAGAGTTGGACTTGAACTGCGGCTTGCGGCGGAAGTCTAAGGAAATCGACAGAGCGTAGACGAGGTGGGCTGGTAGAGACGGTCTCCGAAAAGGATGGTAGTTTGAGCTGAAGAAGACCTTTGGAACAGTCAATGAGCGCAGCGTGTGAAGTCAGAAAGTCGAGTCCAAGGATTAGGTCATGAGGGCAATTTTCCAGTACAGCGAACAGAACTGAAGTTTGATGTTTAGAAATTGTTAATCGCGCAGTGCACATTCCAAGCACAGCAGGAGTACTCCCATCCGCAGTACGAACGGTAGGTGCAATCGCAGGCGTCAGAACTTTTTGGAGGCGGCGGCGGAGATCTGAGCTCATCACAGATATTTGTGCACCGGTATCAATAAGAGCAGTTATAGGTAAACCATCAACGAGAATTGTAAGGAGGTTGCACCGCTGGTCGGGAGTATTCAGAGGATTTGCAGTCCAAGTCGTGTATGCAGCGTCACCTCCGGGGGCTGCACCGGCTAGTTTTCCGAGCGACGGTCGTAGGGAGACCGAGAACGGCGGGGTTGGGGCGAGCGAGACTGACGACGCACGGGCGATGGCGAGCGGCTGGTCCGACGTTCTGGGTTATACTCTGCACCTGTCTCAGCACGGTAGGACGTGGCATAAGGTGCACGTTCAGAGCGAGGCCGCCAATCATAGAAGCTTGGTCGAGGTGATGAGGTCCACCGGCTGTGGCAATGGCGAGCGATGTGTCCTATCCGATGGCACGTGAAACATATCGGCCGGTCATCATGAGTGTGCCATTCAGCTGGGTTTCGTCGTGGCGCGAACGTGCGGTTCGGAGTGGCAGCCGCAACGACTGGAGCCGAGCTGGAAGTAGCAGGGGCATTTTGATGAGGTGGCGAAATGCCCATATTCGCGATCTCTTGGCGAACCACGGCCTGAATCATTGAAACAGCACCGAGGTTGTGTCCTGGCGCGCTGACGCTAGACATAGCGGGAGCCATAGCCTCGAGTTCCCGACGGACTATTCTGGTGACGTTTTCTGGCGCTGGTGGTTGGTGTAGTGTGGGCAAATCTTCGCAAGAGGACGTAGCCGCCGTGTTGGGAAGGCGGTCAAATCGGTGAACTATGCGCCTACTTTTTGCCTGTTCGAAGCGACGACATGCTTCGATGACCGACTCCACCGTCGAGCAGTCCTTGCACAGGAGAAAATTGAAGGCGTCATCCGAAATTCCTTTCAGGATGTGTCCGACTTTGTCCTCGTCGAGCATGTCCTTGTCGACCTTGCGGCACAACGCCAACACGTCCTGGATGTACGCGATGTACGGCTCTGTGGATGTCTGGGCACGAGTCGCAAGCTCTTTCTTTGCGGCCACTTGACGTCCGATGGGTTTCCCAAATAGATAGCGCAATTTCTGCTTACAGACGTCCCAGCTAGTCAACTCTTCTTGATGTGTCTCGTACCAGAGTTTCGCCGTGCCATGCAAGTAGAAGATGATGTTCGCCAACATAAGCGTCGGACCCCAATGGTTGCTGCTGCTGACGCGCTCATATTGAACCAGCCAGTCATCGACGTCTATGCCACTTGTGCCGTTGAATGGACCTGGGACACGAGGTTGCACCACAACGATCGGCTGCGGGGCTGACGGATCTTGTTGACATTGAGTAGCCTGGTCAGTCATCGTGGTAGCTGCAATGCGCCGTCCGCTGCGAAGATCCAGCTCGTTGGGCTGTATAGCGAGTGGTACCCCGCACCTTCCACCAATGATGTTACGGGGGAATAAAGTATACACTGGTGAACAAATGTGTACTGGCGAATATACTGGCGAGCTAATGCGTACGGCGCTGCTGCAGTCCGAGCACGTTCCCGTTCAGCACTTCGTCGTCGTCATCCTCAGGCATCTACTTAGCCCGTGACAATATCACCATCACGCTATAAAGGTGACGCTCGTAGGATACATTCATTCATGCATACCTGTTTGATCATCGCTGCAGAGATATCCCTGTTTGGTTTACTGCGCATGGCCTGTTCACGAGCTGTCACGTGTTCACGGACACACTCAAAGCGCAAGAAAGCCTCCGAATGCGCATTCCGTACGTTTATCTCGCCTGGTAACAGTGATCTGAAGGTTTCTTTCTTTTTTTCAGTGGCAGATTGGCAGTTAGGCACCATCTGGCTTGCTAGATGGGCGTCACTGTTCTTGGCCAGCGGCTAGCCCGAGCGCGCTGCAGTTTTTCTGTCTGCTAATAAGGTTCACCGAATCAATGTTCAGGCAAATGCAAGTTTAGGAGTGAGCACCGCCTCTTCTTGCCGAGATTTGTCGCTGGTCATGGCACGGAAGACGGCTGCAGGACTTGCGGTGCACGTTCAACAGTGACTGAATTAGGTGCTACTGCTTGGGGTCCGACAAAGAAAAACTCGAAAGTAACGTAAAGGTAAGCAGCCTTGAAGTGACTGACTTACGGGCTCATTCGTTTAAAGTACTCGTGAATTTTTCCCCCCAGCAGATTGTACAGGAACAAAGGGCCGTGTTGCAGGCGCGAAACAGCGGCATGTCTTCCATCATCGACTTGGAAGAGGAAGACGTGGGTGAGCCGCCCGTTGCCTCTGCAGCGTCGGTGGGTGGACGTGGTAACGGCATGGGTGACATGGCGAAAAGCACCCAAGCGTCCAAGGGCAAGAGGCTCTCGGTGGAACGCATCTACCAGAAGATGAGCCAGCTGGAGCACGTCCTGCTGCGCCCGGACACGTACGTCGGCTCCGTCGAGCCCGTCACGCAAAACATGTGGGTGTACGACCCCGAAGACGACAACGGTGGTGGTGGCATGAAGCTAAGGAGCGTCACATTCGTGCCCGGCCTGTACAAGATATTCGACGAGATTCTGGTGAACGCGTCTGACAATAAACAGCGGGACAAGAACATGGACTGCATCAAGGTATGAAGAGGCACACGTTCTGTTGCTGCAGTAACTTTGTCTGTGATATACTTTGTCTTAAATAGCTTATAGGGGTCCTGAAACATTTTTTGAGCATGGTCAAAAAACGATGCCAATCAATAGTCGAGGCTCCCAATGGCACTCGAGCCGAACGCGCAGTACGCGGTGTGGAATTTATAAAATAAATTTTCAAAGTATGCTAGAAATCATTCCTTCTAAAAATGATGCCATATGCCCAAATGACTACGCCATATAAGCGAATTCACGGCAATTTGCTTATTTGAGTGTCGTGAGCCGCATAGTTATCGAAGCCGCCACGTGCCCACGAGCGCTATTGATCACACTGAAGGAACACCGCGTGTTTGAAGAATAACAAACAAAAAAAACAAAAGGCAGATTCCACGTACAGTGGGAACTCATGAGGAAGGTTGATATGTCACTTTGAAATCGGCAGGTGAGTGTGAGCTATGCCGTACGTGATTTCGACGTCATGATTATCGTGTTTGCGCCTGGCATTTGTTTGCCGTACATTAACGTCACGTAATACCAAATTTGGTATATGTGAAGCTAGCGAAACGACCGCGAGCACCCCATGAGCGTGGCGTGTAGTCATGACTTACATGACATGCATATGATGATTTCCATGTGAGGGCCTGTCACGTATGTTCGCCATGCAGTCGTGTCATACCGTACAAGTTTTACACTGTCATGTGAAGGAAATTACCACAAGAGCAAGACCATAACATGTAACTCATGACATTCATGATATACATGTCTCAAGATTTTTATGTTATGACAAGTCAGTTATTCTCATCACACAGTCATGTTATGCCATACCCATTTTGGTATAGACCCAATCATCGAAACGCCCAGGAAAGCCAGAAGTCGTTGGCGTATAGATAGATAGATAGATAGATAGATAGATAGATAGAGATAGGATAGATAGATAGATAGATAGATAGATAGATAGATAGATAGATAGATTAGATAGATAGATAGATAGATTAGATAGATTGATAGATAGATAGTAGATAGATCGATGATAGATGATATGATTAGATTGATAGATGATTGATTGATTGATGATGATTGATGATTGATTGATTGATTGGATTGATTGATTGAATGGAATTGATTTGATTTGATTGATTGATTGGATTGATTGATTGATTGATTGATTGATCTGATTGATTGATTGATTGAATGGATGATTGATTGATGAATTGATTGATTGGATTGATGATTGATTGATTTGATTGATGGATTGATTGATTGAATTGGATTGATTGATTTGATTGATTGATTGATTGATGATTGATGATTGATTGATTGATGTGATTGATTGATGATTGATTGATTGATGATGATTGATTGATGATTGATGATTGATTTGATTGATTGATTGATTGATTGATTATTGATTGATGATTGATTGAGTGATTGATTGATTGATTGAGTTGATTGATTGATTGATTGATTTGTTGATTGATTGATTGATTGATTGATTGATTGATTGATTGATTGATTGATTGATTGATTGATTGATTGATTGATTGATGATTGATGATTGATTGATTGTTGATTGATTGATTGATTGATTGATTGATTGATTGATTGATTGATTGATTGATGATTGATTGATTGATTGATGATTGATTGATTGATTGATTGATTGATTGATTGATGATTGATTGATTGATTGATTGATTGATTGATTGATTGATTGATTGATGATTGATTGATTGATTGATGATTGATTGATTGATTGATTGATTGATTGATTGATTGATTGATTGATTGATTGATGATTGATGATTGATTGATGATTGATTGATTGATTGATGATTGATGATTGATTGATTGATTGATGGATTGAATTCGATTGATTGATGATGATTGATTGCATTGATTGATTGATGATTGATGTATTGCATTGATTGATTGATTGATTGATTGATTGATTGATTGATTGATTGATGATGATTATTGATTGACTGATTGTGATTGATTGCTGATGATTGATTGATTGATTGATGATAGATTGATTGATTGATGATTGATTGATTGTTGATAGATAGATAGATAGACTAGAGTAGATAGAAGATTGATAGATAGATAGAAGCTAGATAGATATATTAGATGATTGATTCGGTTCAGAGTCTGCCAAAGTTCGCGACATAAATTCTTCGCATTTAAAGAAGTGATCAAGCATAGGCGTATCAGCCGGCCGGTGCAAAGGCGGTGCGAGCCCCCACACTGAGAAAAGTTGAGGCAAAAAAGCTGAGCCCTGAGCCCCCCCCCCCCCCCCCCCCTTTCGACAGTCGTCACTCTTGGCTGCACGCTGGGGAAACCAACAATTAAGGCGACGTTTTTCGTCACAACAGCAATCGCTCAATTATGTTCTTACGGGAGAATCAAAAGTTACGAGGCTAAGTTGTAACATAGTGAAATTTCGCCAACATTTCCGACGTGATGATTTTCCTTTTAGGCTCTTTGCGGTGTTGGTTGCCTTGCAACGCTTTCGCGTATTGTGCTGTAGTATTGCAGAGCAGGCAAGCGCTGAACAGGGGCCATATAATATTACGTAACTTGTTCATGCTTTTATTCTCCTGTGACTTGTTAGTGCAGTTACGGATGGGAACGATCAAATTTTTTAAAGACCGGTCAAATCATTTGTTGCTTCCAAAAAAATAAATTTCTTCGAAAAGGATATATCATCACCGCTGCTCTGTCGAAGCTGTTGAGAGTCGATGAGTGTGGCGAAGCATTTTTGATGCTTATGTTTTTTTTCGCACTGAAACACCAAAAGTTGTTTCCGCTTTAGTCTCTGATAAACCTGATCAGCCTTGCTTATGGTAACTTGGAGCCACAGCAAAAGCTTCCGAAGAGGCCACGAATAAAGTAGTGGACTCGAGCTCGGCAGGAATTAAGCTCAGCTTTTAAGTTTGTCCCACAACTTGACCCACCAGACCAGGGAGAAGGTGTAAGACCGCGGTTTTTAGCACTACAGAGGCTCAGTTAAGAGTCGGGCTAGTTTGTTATCACTCAACTTGATTTATCTTTTACAGCTCGAAATACATCTCGGACAATAAAGAAGCACACACGTGCAGCGTTACTTATTTCTCCCTATTTCTCTTTCTCTCAGCAAGTATGAGCTCACAGATGTATACATGCACAAACTTCCATATACAACGTTATGCTGCAAGTGGATTTACTTATACTCGTAATCCCTCCGGCCAGCTGCTATAAGCAGCCGCTGCTTATGCGATTGGCAGCTAGCCTACCTGCATTACATTTAAAGGGAGGTGTTATCTGGCTTCGTGATGTCATGATTTTGTGGCACACGGAAAATTTTAAATGCCATAGAACCAATGGCAAACAATATGCCGTATCAAAAATAGTTTATTCTCTTATTTTCTTTACGTGGTTTTGCATAAGTAGTCATTACGCGATGGATCATTTTCGCCTCATTTGTGCCTCGCGTAACAAGCTGGTGCTGTGTGCATGACACTGTTTACACCAATCATATACAGCTGACGAACATTTGAAAAGGAAGCAACGGGGAATACTTAACGTTATCACCCACATTTTGTTCTATCAAAGAAAAATTTTGTTTACACCGTTTGTATTGACGTATTTATGCAGGTACCTGGGAGCTCCTTAAGAAATGTTTGTACATATACTGTGAGTGTAAACAGTAAATTACGCCCCTAACACCAGAAATTATACATCTTCAAAGAAAAGGGTTGAGAAGTAGGTAATAACGTAAGAGTAATATAACAATAGAAATAACATTAATTGCACGCTCCAGAAACAGTGTTCAGACTATTAGCAAACAAAGCAAATTCAGAACACGCGAGCCTGAATATTGGCAAGAAAGTGTAATACTTTTTATAAAAAATATAACAGCAATCATTTGTTGAAAATTCATGGTTGACCCCCCCCCCCCCGTCACGGGAATCGGCATAAAACACGAAAGTAAAACGCGCCTTTGCCGAGTTAAATAAATGTTTACTGTACACTGGTAAAGGAGGATTCGTCGATTGGATGTATTGGTGTTTGGCAGCTATAGCCCTGTCAAACGTGAATGTATTCTCGTTGACACTTGTTACATCTCCATCTCGACGAAGCATAATCAGAGAAAGAGGCGTGATAGCAAGATGAGGAATATGGGCTAAGGGCGCCATTCCTCGCTCTGTTAAACCATGATTGAACTTCGTGGTATCTTCGTGGCGTCGTGTAACCTCTGTATATGCAAAGTTATACCACAGTACGAGTGCGTCGATGCTCTCTCTTGATATATATTATACCGGCTCACGACTGAAGTAGGTTTGCCCCTCCCCCCCCCACCCACTCGCGAAAGAGTTTGTGCGCCACTGTCAGCTCAAGGTGACGACGCGTGTGCCACGTAACTTCTGTCCCCATGCCGTCCCTCTCAGCTTAGCTTCCAGCGCGCTCGTTAGCACGAAAGAAAAAAAGCAATTAACAGTGCGCGAGTGAACAATATAAGCGTTCTGCGCAGCGTCGGCAAGGTGGCGGTGACCCCGAGTGCGGGCGCAGCAGGGCTGGAGCGCGCACGCTATGAGCGTCGTCGAGAACAATCGAGTGGCACGGCGGCGCCTGATGACTCAGCTGTTCGTGTATCTGACGGAGAGCTATCCGCGTAGCTTCTGCGAGTTCTTGTACGGCCGCTGGCGTTGGCACACCGCATGCTGATGTGGGTACTGTTTGACCGAGTTGCGTTTGTAGATGAACGCCGCCGTCGGCAATAGCAGATGTTGTAGACAAAGGTGTTGGCGTAAGGCGATGCCCATTCGTGGCACGTGACGTGCACGGCATAGTCTTGGGAGCTGGGTTGAAAGCGATTTCTTTGGATGACTGTTTGAATACCTGTGAACTTATTGATGCCTTATCGCCAAAACCCTGTGGAATCGGAAAACTTGGCTTGTTGGGGCTGCGTGGTTGTTACAGCCTCAAGATTGGAACCAACGTTTATCGCGTCAAGGAGCTAGTGACCTTTCGCTGTAGCTTGTGGTAGGGCGTGAAAGAGACCTCAAAGTCGGTCGTAGACCTTTGACCCTGGAGGAAGCACGACGAGTAGCAGAGCAGGAGGAAGCATAGCCACCGTGACGGCGTCCTGCTGCGAGATGATGTTACGGAGATAAAAACGAGCCTCCTTCTTGATGAGCCAGATAACTGGACTTGGCGAAAATTTTGGCAGTTGCAGTGGTAACAGGATGTAGCGCACCATTGTTTATAGCCGCGCCATGGTGATGGGTGGGTCAGAGGTTGGTTGGCTCGGTGCGAGTGTCTGGTGGAATCTTCTGGAATGGTATTTCATGGGCCGAGTAGCCACTACTGTAGCGGAGAGGCAATGAACAAGGAAGCAGATGAAGGAACAAGGAGGCAGATGAATGCGTTATCAGTGGCACACCAACTCTTTCGCGAAGGGGGGGGGGGGGACAAACAACCTAACTGTTGTGAGTGAAGTGCGCGAGTCAAGTGACTTTCAAATTTGGCGCGTAAGATGAACTACTGACAATGTGTGCAAGATGGCGTATTGCGCCAGTGCGGCGAACACTGGCGATTGGAAAAAGAAGAAAAATTCAAGGAAATGGGAGAAAAATCCAGAGCCAGGGCATCGAAGAACGAGGAAGAGGAGATTCGGGCGCGTGCTTGGAAGAAGACGGCTAGGGTGCGGCGTGCGAGCTCGTCGGGTGCGAGTACCACCTGGGCGTCAGGGCATCCACCTAGCTGGCGACTGTTTCCATGGGGTCCTGGTGACCATTCAACCGCAGCGGCTATTGGCGAGCCCTTGGCAAGACCTTGGTCTGATGTTCGAGCTGAAGACAGCGCAGCAGATGACGTCTACCGGGAGCGGGAGCAAGCCGTCGGGCTACGGGCCCGAGCTTATGCACTCTCACCACGGCAGCTTCCCCACTGGACTATTGAAGGGCGTGAACCGCTGGTGAGCCGTATCCGTCTTCTTTCGCGTCCGGACTCAAACACGAGGACTTTAACGAAAAGGACTGTTTAGACTCTTAGAGGTTTCCGCTCGCTAACGAAACTGACAGTGCTAATTAGTTAACATTCTCTGATCTTAGTATTTTCCTTTTTGTGTTTTTTTGTGAGTTTGTGAAAGTATAATTTTTTTTGCAAATCAAACGCTCACTTCCTTTTCTCGTGAGAGAATAACGTTTCACAGCTAGCTCGACTGGCTTTATTTACTGAACCTGTCACAAATTGGCGTCCGCGACAGGACTTGAGTGTTTGCCCCTAAAAAGTAGATTTGAGTAAGGCTAACTAAAAAGTAAAATGGGCTCGCGAGAGTTGATGGCGCTGGCAGAACGCATGGGGTTGGAGGGAGCAGAATTGCAGGCTTGGTTTGACGCACGAGAAGCGCGTGAGCGCGATGAACGAGCCGCGGAGAGAGACGCGAAGAAAGAACAGTTGGAGCTGGAAGGCCGCAATTTACAGCTACGTCTTGAAGTAGCAAAAACGGAGAACCAAACCCGAGAAGCAAGCCAGCGACACTTGGAAGTAGAAGAGAGGACGCTGCAACTGCGCCTGAGAGTAGCTGAGGCCGGTGTCGGTCAGCCTACGGTGGCTGACACGGGCAACCAAAGGAACGCGCCTATGGTAGTGAACCCGCATAACTTTATACCCGTTTTCAACGAGGACAGAGACGACCTTGACGCCTACCTGAAAAGGTTTGAGAGAGTGGCGACAGGTCAAGATTGGCCACGGGAAAAGTGGGCCACGGCTCTTAGTTTGTGCCTTGGCGGAGAGGCTCTGAAGGTATTTGGACGGTTGTCACCGAACGATTCCCTGTCATACGACGAAGTCAAATTGGCACTGCTCCAGCGTTTTCGCTTCACGGCGGATGGCTACCGTGAGAAATTCCGGAAAAGCAAGCCTGAAGACGGCGAAACTGGAAAACAGTATGCCACGAGACTCCAAAGTTTCTTTGACAGGTGGATAGAAATGTCTCAGACAGAGAGGAATTTCGATTCAGTCCGTGACTTGATTGTAGCCGAACAATTCATGGCGAACTGCAGTAGTCAGCTGGCGCTCTTCTTACGGGAGAAGAACTGTAAGACTCTGGAAGCCATGGCAGAGGCAGCTGATATATATATAGAGGCAAAGAGATTGAAGAACTTATTAATGGTTCAGAATAAGAGTGAGGACACAACTGGGAAGGCTAAATTGATTTCAAGCCCAAGAGCAGAGATGCAATGTTTTGTTTGTGGCCGTAAGGGGCACAAGGCTTCTGACTGTCGAAGTAAACCTAAACAAGTATTTTGTACAAACTGCCGTAAGTGGGGGCATGATGTGAAGGGCTGTCAGAAAATGACTGGCACTTCGAAATCAACTACATCTTGTTTAATGCTACCCAAAGAAGAGACCGGTCCACAACAATCCATGATTGATGGCGACGACTCGGACCGAGATGACAATGTTATGGGCACGGTGAAGACGCAAGCGCAATGTAAGAAACGTCCCATGCCAGTGTTACCAGGGGAAGTGAATGGACAAATTGTTCGAGTCCTAAGGGACACCGGAAGCAACACGTTGGTAGTACGCCGGTCATTAGTACCTGATGAAGCACTAACTGGCACTACCGCGACGTTGTGGTTGGCTGATGGCAGCACCATCGTAGCCCCTGAGGCGGAGGTACGTATCAGATCTCCATACTTTTCCGGCATGGCCATCGTCAAGTGTATGCCGTCGCCACTGTATGACGTCATAGTTGGGAACGTACCGGGGGCCCGTGACGCCAATGACCCCGACGTTTCGCGGAAACTTTCTCAAGATAAATTCATTAAGAAAAAAGTTCATTCTGCGGACGAAGGTAACCACCCAAATTCTCAACTGGTTGGTGCCGCACGTCTCAATAGTTCGCGAAGGGCCATCTCTGTTGGGCTCCCTGGCCAGATGTCTCGCAAAATGTTTCGCGAAGAACAAGAAAAAGACCAGACGCTTGACATCTGCAGAGCCAGAGTGGGTAAGAAGTTTGTTAGAAAGGGCTCGACATCTTTTTCTTTCGTAGCCAAGAATGGTATTCTTTACCGACAATACTTCCTGTCCCCTGGTAAGATCATTGAACAAGCCATAGTCCCGAAGTCCCTGAGAGGCCAAGTGTTACGTTTGGCTCATGAAAATGTCATGTCAGGTCATCAGGGTGTAAAAAAAACAATAGATCGAGTTCTGGACGCATTCTACTGGCCTGGGGTACAAGAAGATATCCGCAGATATGTCCGATCATGTGACGCCTGTCAAAGGACTTTACCGAGAGGCAAGGTGGGCAAGGTGCCTCTAGGTCGTATGCCGTTGATCGACACCCCTTTTGAACGTGTGGCGGTCGACATCATTGGACCGATAACTCCAGCCTCGGCAAAAGGCCATCGGTATATTTTGACTCTTGTGGATTTCGCCACTCGCTACCCTGATGCAGTGCCTTTGACAGCAATTGACTCAGCTACAGTGGCCGAGGGACTTGTCGAGATGTTTTCTCGCATTGGTTTTCCACGAGAAGTCTTGGCCGATCAGGCATCGTGCTTTACCTCAGATCTAATGAAGGAGGTGAATGAACTACTGGCAGTCAAGCATCTTAGCTGCACTCCATACCATCCTATGTGCAACGGGATGGTAGAGAGGTTTAATGGAACACTCAAGCAAATGCTCCGCAAAATGGTTCAAGAACAGCCTAAATGTTGGGATCGCTTGCTAGCACCTCTTTTGTTTGCTTATCGTGAAGCCCCACAAGCAAGCTCCGGGTTCTCACCATTTGAACTTATTTATGGCCGACATATTCGAGGACCTCTGAGCATCCTGAAAGAGCTATGGACTCATGATCAGGAGAACGAAGAACTTAAGACGACGTACGGATATGTCCTGGATTTAAGAGAGCGAATTGAGAAGACACTGGAGCTGGTACGACAAAACCTGAGCCGAGCACAGGTGTCGCAGAAAAGGTATTACGACCGCCACAGCAAGCAACGGGACCTGAAAGCTGGTGACCGTGCATTGATCTTGCTTCCCACAAGCAACAACAAGTTATTGATGCATTGGAAAGGGCCGTTTCCAGTCATAGAAAAGAAAAACGACTATGACTACTGGCTGGACCTTGGACACAGCAAAAAACTTTTCCACATAAACATGCTGAAAAAGTATGAAGAACGCCGTGAAGAACGGCTTCCTCAGACATCATCTTTTGTCGTTCTGGAGGAAGAGGAGTCTGAGAAACCACTACCAACTTTCAAAGTACAGGGTAGCTGCGGTATTGACTCCATAAAGCTTGGAGATGAAATCGGGGAGCGACAGCGGGTGGAGATACGGGACATCTTAAGTACATACGAAGACGTATTCTCGGAGATCCCAGGTAAAACAAACCTTGTGGAGTGTCGGTTACAAACGACCAGTTCAGAACCAGTTAACACCCCACAATACCCATTGCCATTCTCTATGAAGGAAGTCGTTGAAAAGGAAGTGCAAGACATGTTGCAACTTGGCATTATAGAACCTTCAGAGTCACCATATAATTCTCCTTTGGTACTAGTCAAAAAGCCAGACAATAGCTACAGGGCCTGTATAGACTTTCGCCGGATAAACAATGTTCTGGTATCTGATGCAGAACCTATACCCAGAACTGATCACTTGTTTGCCGAAGTGGGAACAAAGAAATGGTTCTCGAAGTTTGATTTAACTAAAGGATATTGGCAGGTTCCTCTCGCAAAAGACTCGCAGCAAAAGACCGCCTTTTCAAGCCAATCAGGGCATTATCATTTCCTGTATATGCCTTTTGGCATCAAGACCGCATCCGCGGTCTTCACTCGTCTGATGAGAAAGTTATTGCTTGGAATACCTAACGTCGTTCATTACATAGACGACGTACTGGTGGCTACCACTACGTGGGAAGAACATCTAACAACTTTGAAGCAATTTTTTGCCAGGATACGACAAGCCGGACTAAGGATCAAGCCACAGAAATGTGAAGTGGCTATGAGCACAGTCACCTTTTTGGGACATCGATTGGGAGACGGCAACATACGGCCAGTCGAAAGCACGATACAGAAGATCACCTGTGCTTCTAAGCCTGAAACAAAGAAGCAACTCCGGTCATTCCTTGGACTGGCTGGCTACTACCGTGACCTGATACCTCGGTACGCCGAGAAAGCACAGCCGCTCACTGAGATGACGAGGAAGATGGAGAAAAACAAGACTACGTGGACCACGGATAGAGAAGAAGCGTTTGAATCACTCAAAAAGGCTTTGTCTTCTGGGCCAATCGTCAAAGCACCCGATCTGAAAAGAGAATTCGTGCTTCGGTCTGACGCCTCTGATTCTTGTATAGGCGCTATCCTTATGCAAGAGCATGATGGCATCCTCCACCCTGTGTCATATGCCAGTCGTCAACTTCAGCCTCGCGAAAAGAGATACTCAGCAATCGAGAGGGAATGCTTAGCGTTGGTCTGGGCGATAGAAAAGTATCATGTTTTTCTGTACGGAACGTCATTTGTCGTACAGACCGATCACCAACCACTGCAGTATCTCTTAAGGGCAAAACACCTGAACAGTAGGGTATTACGGTGGAGCCTCGCGTTACAAGAATATTCATTCCGAGTCGAGCACATTAGAGGCTCTGAAAATGTCGGCGCAGATTATATGAGCCGGTTGTGAATTTTTACGTTTTCTCGAGACAAGCGACTACTTCAAGTTGTTTGTTTGTTAAGGACATCTTGTGAATGGACGACGCGTGGTGACTTCTCGCGCACTGAACTGCAGTTTATTTTTCTTCGCAAAAGAAACTTTTCAAAGGGGGGACTCTTGTTGTGAGTGAAGTGCGCGAGTCAAGTGACTTTCAAATTTGGCGCGTAAGATGAACTACTGACAATGTGTGCAAGATGGCGTATTGCGCCAGTGCGGCGAACACTGGCGATTGGAAAAAGAAGAAAAATTCAAGGAAATGGGAGAAAAATCCAGAGCCAGGGCATCGAAGAACGAGGAAGAGGAGATTCGGGCGCGTGCTTGGAAGAAGACGGCTAGGGTGCGGCGTGCGAGCTCGTCGGGTGCGAGTACCACCTGGGCGTCAGGGCATCCACCTAGCTGGCGACTGTTTCCATGGGGTCCTGGTGACCATTCAACCGCAGCGGCTATTGGCGAGCCCTTGGCAAGACCTTGGTCTGATGTTCGAGCTGAAGACAGCGCAGCAGATGACGTCTACCGGGAGCGGGAGCAAGCCGTCGGGCTACGGGCCCGAGCTTATGCACTCTCACCACGGCAGCTTCCCCACTGGACTATTGAAGGGCGTGAACCGCTGGTGAGCCGTATCCGTCTTCTTTCGCGTCCGGACTCAAACACGAGGACTTTAACGAAAAGGACTGTTTAGACTCTTAGAGGTTTCCGCTCGCTAACGAAACTGACAGTGCTAATTAGTTAACATTCTCTGATCTTAGTATTTTCCTTTTTGTGTTTTTTTGTGAGTTTGTGAAAGTATAATTTTTTTTGCAAATCAAACGCTCACTTCCTTTTCTCGTGAGAGAATAACGTTTCACAGCTAGCTCGACTGGCTTTATTTACTGAACCTGTCACACTAACTCACTCCTGACGCGGATTTATATATATATATATATATATATATATATATATATATATATATATATATATATATATATATATATATATATATATATATATACTGGCGAAAGCTGACGCCACACACACGGACGAAGGCTGGCCGACCAGCTGAAACGTATGTGATTATTAATTGTTTCGTCATACGTCGCACTTTCTCGCTTCCGTTTTTACTACGGAGCCAGTGCTCTTCCTTCCTCGCTATATATATATATATATATATATATATATATATATATATATATATATATATATATTCCAATAAAGTGGCTTGGGGTAGCTGCCGTGGTTATAGCTTAGTGGTAGAGTATCGAATGCGTTATTCGAAAATCGCCGGTTCGGTTCACGCCCATGGCAAGTTATCTTTTCACCCACTTTTTCTTTCTTCACATTTACATTACAATTGTTCTTATAACTTCCCTGATACATTCCTTGGCAATATTGTCTGTTAGATCTAATTAATATTGTGCCAAAACACGGAAAAACGAACCCTTCATTGGACACTTATTTCGCTTATACAACCTCAAGGCACCAAGTCTGCCAGCACGAGGCCCTCGTTAATGAATACGAGGGACTATTGGTCAGCTGCCAGTTTGTAATAAGTTCACCTGCTACGTGACGCTAAACAGGCTCTTAAAGAGTGTGCCACACTCGCCGCCATGGCTATACTGGTGGCGCTGACTGACACTCCCACGTTTAAATGCACATATGCCCAAAAAGTGGCTGGGGGGATAGCCGCCATGGTAGCTCAGTGGTAGAGCATCGGAGCATCGAACGCGTTACTCGAAGGTCGCAGGTTCGGTGCATGCCCTCGGCAAGTTGTCTTTTCGCCCACTTTTTCTTTCTTCATATTTACATTACAGTTCGGTCTAATAACTTCTCCTATACCTTCCTTGACTTTGTTAAATCTCACGCGCACGCACGCGCACGCACGCCCGCACACGCACACGCATACATACATACACGCATACATCACGCATGCATGCACGCATACATCCACACATGCACGCATGAATGCACGCACGCATGCATATATATATATATATATATATATATATATATATATATATATATATATATATATATATATATATATATATATATATAATGAGCCGTTCGACAGCTTTGGGTGCACGTTAAAGAACCCTAGGTGGTCGAAATTTCCGGAGTCTTCCACTACGGCGTCTCCCATAATTATATGGTGGTTTTGGGACGTTAAAACCCACATATAAATCAATCAACTCATGGCCACTCAGTCAGCATGCGTGTACATTAACGAATACACCACACCACGCTACAGAACCATCTGAAATGAAACAGGCTTGTGTAGACACCGATGAGTCGTTTGCACACGGCGTGAAGATTCCTGCAGTTAGCCCAAAGAACGGGTGCTTTACTCCACAAGGAAGAAAGTGCCCCTCCATGCGGTGCCGTGTCCAATCTTTTGCGCACATTTCGTCTTCTGGAAGAGCAGGGAGCCCTTTTCGTGGTAACTGCGCAGTTACTGCGGAAAACCTTTTAGAGTGTATGTGCGCGTGTACATCTCTGAGCTCATCCTTGCTGAGAGAGAGAGAGACAACTAAGCAGCGTTGCGTGTGCGTGCTTCTTTTCTGTCAGAGTTGTATTATGAGCCGTTAAAGACAATTCAAGTTGAATGAAAACTAACTAGCCCAACTCTTAATTAGGCCTTTATCGTGAAAAAAAAATACGACCTTTTACCTTCTCCCTGGTCCGGCGGGTCAAGCTGCGGGGTAACCTTGGAAGTTGAGCTTCCCGCTGTACTCGTGTCAAATGCTTTATTCTTCGCCACTTTGCAAACTGCTGCCATCACTCCTATAGTTGCCGTAAGCAAGGCTGGTCAGATTTATCAGAGGCTAAAGCGCAGACCTTTTTGTGGTGCTTCTAGTACGGCCTACAGGCCTACGTGACCACCTTTAACTTTTGTGTAGTGCCACCGCTGCATGCGCGCCAGCCGATTGACTGACAATCTTTTTTTCCTCTCTTTCTGTTCTCTTTCCCCTCTCTTTCATCTTTATGCCCCCCTTCCGATTCCCCCAGCGTAGCGTAGCAAACCGGACATGTGCCTGGTTAACCTCCCTGCCTTCCCTCTTGTTGTTTACCCCTCCCCCTCTAGTACGGCAGGACTAAAGCATCTAAATGGATTCGTCACAATCATTGGCTCACAGCAGCTTTAGTTATGCAGCCATGACAGTATTATTTTTGATGAAAGAAAACAATTTTCCTGAAGCAGCAAATGCTCTGACTGGCACATAAAACGACTGCTCGTTGCCATCAAAAACAAAGCAAGTACACGACGCTTTCGCGCCTTCTACTGTAGCCCGCTTTGCAATGCGGCAGTACATGGCGCGAAAGAGCCGAATAGGCGGCCCGTACCGCATGAAGCATTTAAAGACAATCGTCACAGCAGATCTTTAGGAAATATTCTACTATATTAAAACATTACCTGGTAACATTTTCATTTCCTCGTAACAATATAACTGAGTGATTACTGTAGTGAAGGAAAACTTTACCTTAGTTGTTGGTTTCCTCAGCGTGCAGCCGACAGTGAACGCTGTCAAAAGTGGTAGGGGAAGTGGGGGCTCAGCCCCCCCAACTTTTCTCAGTGAGGGGGGGGGGGCTTGTGCCCCCTTTTCGCCCCCCTCCCTTCCGGCTGGTACGCCTATGTGCGTTACCTAAACAGATTTATTCCACGGCCGAAGCACGCCTTTTCGCGACTACGTCGACTTTATTCTTGTCGCTCAGTCGGCGCGGCCGAACGCTACGAAGACATGAAAAAATCGTTTAACGGGGAATGCTGATGAACGCAACGAAGACGTGGACGTATCGAAGAGATGTATTTAGTGACATTCCTGGTTGAACGGTCTTGCATCACTTGAAGCAATTTCCATCATGGTGGTCTAAAGGTTATAGTGTTCGACTGCTCACCCGAAAATAGCGGAATCGAATTTCAGTCGCAGCGACCGCATTTTCAATTGCGGCGAAATGCAACAGGCTCGTATATTTATATTTAGGTGATCTTTGAAGGAACGCCTTGTCTTCAAAATTTCAAAGACCCTGCACTACGGCGTCGCTCATAATCAAGTCGCGAATTTAGGGAGTGAAACCTTTAGAATGGAACTCGGAGAGTTTACTCATCGTTGCACTAATGTCGGATGCGGGACATTCAATGCGTCTTATAAGGCGTGTTTTCACTTTCTTTGGTTGAATAAAGTGTGCAGGTCTGCGCCCTCTGCTAATCCTCCCGCCCCTGCTGGTCATTTGACTTTATATGTACTAAATAATAATACACGAATGAATGGATGCGCAAAAGAGAAAAAGTGAGCTGGGGTGCGATAGTCTATTCAATAGGCCACTACCACGCAAAAAGTTTATTAAGGCCTTCACTGATTTTCTGTGCGAAGATAGATCATGTCGCTTTTCAAGCACTGACTGTTCTGACAAGGGTCTGTCGTCAAGTTGAGCTAACACAGCAGCTAGCTGCCGTCTTTGCACTCTGTAACGAGGGCAGTGACAGAGAACGTCCTCTATCGTTTCATTGCTGCCGTTTCATCGCAGTGCAGGGCAGCAAACCGAATGCTCCAGTTTCTCGTTGACCTCCCTGCCTTTCCCTCATTTTATTCTCTCTCACTCACAAACATCAAGGATTAAAAATTGCATTCACGAAGTATCTCACGTACAAGGGGCATGATGTTCCTGCTTACATCGTTTCTTGTCCATCCAGATTGATATACAGCCAGAGCAGAACTGCATCTCCGTGTGGAATAACGGCCAGGGCATTCCCGTGGTCGAGCACCGCGTAGAGAATATGCACGTGCCGACGCTCATCTTCGGCCACCTGCTCACCTCGTCCAACTACAATGACGAAGAGAAGAAAGTCACCTGTGGCCGCAACGGCTATGGCGCCAAGCTGTGCAACATCTTCAGCAAGAAGTTCATCGTGGAGACTTACTCGCGCGCCGAAAAGAAGCTCTTCAAGCAGCCAAGTCTCTCGAACGTCTTGGCTCCTTGAATGTTTGAAAACATGCAGCTGAAAGTTGGCGCATCGCCTTTCTTGGCCGAGTGTACGCAATGAAACATTTTAATGGTCTAGAAAGTTACTCCTTTTCTGTAAAGCATATGAAAGAACATGTTATGTAGATGTTCGTGTATATAATAATCGGGGTGTTAAGTATAAGCTAGTCAGTTCACCTATAAGGCACCGCCAGCGCAGTGCCTCAGGTAAAGTGTAAGCATAGAATTAGCGTCGGAAAGTAAAAAAGGTGTAAATATCAAGGCCCTTCTCGCAGGTCTGGGAGGACAACATGCGAAAGACCACCGAACCCAAGATCAAGGTGGAGGCCAAGGGCGAGGATTTCACCAAGATTACCTTCTATCCGGACCTTGCCAAGTTCATGATGCTGAAGCTGGACGCCGACACAGTGGCACTGCTGTCCCGCAGGGCGTATGACGTGGCGGGCTGCACACAGGGAGTGAAAGTACGTGAGGCTTGTATTTTTCCGTTGTTACGCCAGCAAATGACATGTACGACAGGCCTTACTAAACACTACGGCATTCGCATTGTACAGTTACTTGCAGTTGCGTTGTGTACTTGAGTTCCGGTTGTGGCGGCCAAGCTTCTGTTTAGGAAGGTGTAATTGTAAAGCTTTTATCTAAATATTTTTTTATGTAGGTGAACGCACGTTGGGGAAACTGATCTGTAGCCTTGCATCACAGCACGGGCGTCGGCAGAATTCTGCCTTGCGGGTGGGGGGAGGCCAAACACATTACGTACCATATTACGTAGAGGGGGGGGGGGGGGAGTGCTCATAAAAACTGTGAAAATGAAGATATTTCTCTGATCCTAGGGGTTATAAAAATTAAAGCCCATATCATCATCATTATAACTATCGTTATCATTATTCATATTATTCACATTATTATTATTATTATTATTATTATTATTATTAACACACGCGCGCGCACGCGTACAGAGACAGCTACAAAGATGGCAACACTCCGCTATCAAGATAGAATTTTCAGAAGCTATGAAACCTCGAGACACAAAGCTTAATATTACCACTGCTGAGGCAGTCAGCCTTTAATTTAGATTTTCTGGTTCAGAATGCAGTTTGACAGTTTGCAGTCAGAAATTGCTGGGAAACTCGGTTTCCTCGTCTATAAGCTTTTCGCGTTAAATTAAATGTTGCAAAGCAGAATTACCGCAATTTCGTACAAGTTTATTCTTGCATTCACTCAGTATGTGTAAATGCGAGCGGCATGCGTCTTGGCGCGCGCGTATAGCAGAGTGTTGTACAACTTTCTCTAAGAAAGCTCTTTGTCTCTCCTTTTCAATTTCTTCGCGATGCAGCGAGAGCATGCATGCAGAGTCCAGACAGGTGGTTGTCTGACATGGTCGAACGAAGCCACGTGCTGAAAGGACGTTCGGCACAAGACATTGTCGAGGGAAGGTTATGACCGTTCGAGTAGCCCGACTGATGACGGGATATATCTCTTCAGCAAATGCAAGAAGATCCATCAGGTCTCCATTAAAGTCTGCTTTCATCCATGACCGACGCCAAAGTTACACTTCACAGCTGAAGTTGTCAGTCGAAGTATTTATTAGCAGGCTCGCAGAGCTCCTTCCTAAAATCTTAATTCGAGAGCTTCCTCAACGCGTTTGGGTGTATTTAGAGCAGCACAAATGCGGGAACATTGCGCTATCCAATTTTTTCTTTTATCACGGAGAGCAGAGAGACCAAGTAATTCTTCTGGAGTTCCCATGCCTTTGGCGCGCAACTGATTCGCGGCATACTGATTTGTGCTCTCCTGCGGTCATAGAATAAAGGTCCTTAATTTTTTTTCCGATATTGCCCTGTGCTCGCCAATTGTTTCAGTAGGAAGCCACATATGCTGCTGCATCTTTAAAATGCCATCTTCGGCTTCGTAACATATCTGTGACAAGTTAAAGCAGAGCAGAATATCTGGCCATAATGGTGAGGCAAACTAAAAATGAAGTGATGCATAGACTGCACGATAATTGGTGTTGGCCTGTTCGCAGACGATGACAGTGTTGTCAGGGCCTCCATGAGTTCAATGAAGTATTGGCGAAAAAGACGAATACCCTTATATTTAGAGGTCCACCTGGTTTTACAAAGCAAGGGGAGGGAAGGCACATTATTTTTCCTGTAGGGGCTCTCCCGGAAGAACTTGATTGTCGCTCGGACGGATGCCACCACATTTTTATTACCTGCCACCGCGCTTGCCTTGTTCACAACCAAGTTTAGCCAATGTGAAGCACAATGAAAGTACATGGCTCGAGAGGGTATATTCCCTGATTCTAGCATGTACGCACCATTGAAGAGCATCCATCGAACCCTTGGCCTACGATGTTTTCAGCATTGAGGCCGAAGTCGTCAACAGCCTTCAGAGTTGTGGCAGAAACGGTTTCAGCGTCCATGATTTCTGGCAGAATCATGCCAAGAAAATCTTCTCACACAAACTTGAGATCGGGGTTTACAAACCAGATATGAATAGTGAGCTGTTCTGTGTCTGATATGCCCGCAGATTCATCTGCGAGCAGCGAATACTGTCCGGGCTTGTTGCACGCATTGATAATATCTCTCCGAAGGAAGTCTTTGCCAATTTTTATCACTCGTTTTGAATGCTCGCTGATGTGTACTTTGCGTTTTTGGCGCTCTTGTCGAGATGTGCTTGCAGCGCATGGTCTCCAGCGTCGACGTGAAATCGGAGAAGGTCCTGAAAAATCCCGCTTTGTGATTGTTTACCTCGCAGAAGCAAATCGTGCACATGCCACAGAAAAGCACAGCTGCTGTAATGGAGACCAGTTTCTGCTTATTGCCTTCTGTTTCTCACTTTAGGGCTGTGTCCAGCTGCAGTACGACTTCGGTTGCCTTGTTTAAGAGGCGAAGGAAGTTGTATCTTCTTTCGGTTGCGTCCTTGTGCTATTCGCACTTTTCTTGCTCCTTGGCGGACTCGTGACAGATTTTGTACTTTGTCAAAGCACTGAAGATAAAAGCTCTTTGTCGTCCTTTCCCCGCCACTGGCTTGAAAACTACACATTGGTGGCAGAGTGCACCCTTAAGCCCACTGGAACAAGCCAGCTACGGTTACTGCGATAGCCACGCTGGTCGAAATGCCCTCGCTTAATCCAGCTCTGCAGCGTCCGCTCGAAAAATGTACGGCGCATCTGGAGGCGTTCAAGGGCTATTTCGAAGTTTCCGTTTTAAGTCATTCTCGGCAACAAGGAAAACGAGAACAATAAGCGTAACATTAGCTAGCCTCGGTATGTAATCACCGTATTGTTTTCCCGCATTTATATTTCCTCTAAGTTTTACTTGAAATTGTTACTGTACCCATAAACGCTTGAAATCCGCACATGGTGCCGCTTTTACAGTCATTTTAAAACATATATTTGGTACACGTTTACTGCAAGGCTAGTGATGCTGGACATGTGTAAAAATTAATTCGGTACCATCCGAAAATTTAGCGGCCATTATTTACCGAAGTTGTGAAAATATTTTAGCATTTTCTATGTGATCTTCACTATAAAATTCAATGCCAGATATGTCTTGTTGAAACCGATAGTCAAATAATGTTACGAGTAACTTATTTATTACACTCTATGCGATGCACAGAGCTCGGCGAACAAGATGGCGCCAGTTCATCAGCAACCAGCAGTCGTCGTCGTCTTTCTTTTTCATGCAGCAAGACTGCTGCTTCTGTTCTGTATCAATATTTATAGCAACAGGACCGTCAACAGACTTGCAAACAAGTAAAAGATACGAAATGGTACGCTCCTTTTTTGAGAACTGACACAACTTCCATTTATTTTTGCCTTCGGACGCAATTTTGGGTGTGGGACAGAAACTGGGAGCTCGGTTGTTCTTATTTGAGAACCTTCGGAATATTTTGGTCCTAGAGCTTATCAATAAATGTTTCGGTAGTTTTAACATCACCGAAAGAAGTTAACTTTTGTCGACTAGAACAAAAAGTGAAGTCAATTAGAAAGCTCTTGAATAACATATAATTATGGGAAATTGTCCTCATATTTTCGAAACCAAGCTGTAATTTTCGCACCCATTTGAGTTAACTCATCATTCAATGAAGGTGCAGCACTGCACATCGTGACAGATGAGCCTTCTTACATGAACAAGGATGCCATACTCCTACGGAAGTTTTATTTTAAACTAATACGGTTCATACTGCAGTTTCCTTAGTATGAGTACATCTTCATGAGTGCATATTGTGGCATCTGGCTTTCCGGTACGAGACCGACAGGACCATCTATTACGCCATGTTAAAATTAAATTGCTAGCTTTTTATGAAGCTAGCCCAAATCTGGTTTAACACATTAAGGGCCAAAACAAGGAGCACACTAAATAATTAACACAAAAAGCATGCATGTTGCCGGTTAGCTGACCACTATAGTGGGGCATGCTAAGGCGGTGACCACGCTGAGTGCTTTTCCTCAGAGTAAAAAAAAAGCAATGAATTGAATTCCAATAGTCTTTTTCCCCCTCCAACTGTCAGTGTGATGAAACATTTTCTGTGACAGACTGGATACCATTTGCTGTGGTGAAGCTTACCGGCGAGAGCAGACTTGAGGGCGCAGCCGATGTCGAGATGGTGCATCGATGTTAGAGGCTCCTCAAGTTTGGTCGAGGTGCTAGAAGTATCTGCGGATTCAAAATCGCGGTCTAGCTCGGAAAGTTGTATCTTTTTCATCAAACATGGCGCAGCAGCGTCAGTATCGGCTTTCCGTGGAAAGGAGCTTCTGATGGCCATTTTCGCTTTGCGGTGGCTCTGTATACCAGCTCTGCAATTCTCACGAACGAGCGTTTACTTTGACGCAGGGAAGCTGCGCCAAACGAGAAACTTTTTCCTCTTTGGTCGGGTGCAAGCTATTCTTTTCACCATATTCAGCCGTATATATATTCAACATATCGTAGCCGTGAGGAGAGCTTATTAGAGAAGGGCTATCAAGAGCAGACACTTCGCAAAAGTTGGCTTTTTTCAATGTTTTCCACACAGAATTTCTCTTTCACAGACTAGTTTCCTCGTTCTAGGCATGTTCACCCCTCCAAATATTCCAACGAAAGTGCACGAAGCGTCTTAAAAAATTTACTGTGGAAATTTCGCACCTCATGAGCTGCATTTACCGAATGCAACAGAACGCAAGACGTTGTTTCTTTCAAGCTTACCCCGTTTTCTTCCCCCTATCTGCCACGCGGTGTCGGAGGGTGCGCTCGCAGATAAGAACATCCTGTGCTATAGGAGTTCTTATCGGTAATTTAATGATGGTGAGATTACTGAAGGCTAAAAAAAGTTAAATTTTTTGCAACTGGGTTAGGTGGCTGAGGATGTTTCGTCCTTCGTTGTTGAACTGTCTTTCTTTTGTCGTTTTTGTTATCGGCGCTGTCCGGTTCAGCAAAGGAAAGTACGAGCTTGGCCGTCATCCCTTTCATGGGAACATCACGCATGTGTCCAAATCGCCCAACCTCTCGCTTCGGAAGGCAAGTGTCGGCAAGAGACTCTGTGACAAGTCGGACGCAATGGAAGATCTTCAACATACTCGAAGCAGCGATGACAAAGGGCCATCGTTACTCTCCCCTCAATTTAGGGTCTGTGTGTTCAATTACCCCCCGAATTCCATTCCGTCTGGCGCGTTAGTACAATACGCCTTCCTTAAACTTTTTTCTGGGTGAGTTGGTTCAGCGAACTCGTATAAATAGATGCGATGCACCAGTAGTTGCATTCATGTAAACAAGTAATAGTACGGAAAGTTGGATGAGTTGGTTTGAGGACTGCTGACCCGCAGGTCGCGGGATTGAATCCCGGATGCGGTGGCTGCATTTTCGATAGAGGCGAATATGCTGTAGGCTCATGTGCTCAAATATGAGTGCACGTTCGAGAACCCCAGGTAGTCGAAATTTCCGAAGTCCTCCACTATGGCGTCTCTCATAATCATATATGGTGATTTTGGGACGTTAAACCCAACATCAATAAATCAATCACCACAATTCGCACTCACCTGCCGGCCCCTTGCATCAAAGCATTCTGAAAGCCTTTTGGGTGCTCTAATTTTAACGCGAGTAATTTAAAAAGCGTACTTCTCGGAACATGCGGTGTCGATGTTGCCGGCGTTGTCAGTGAGCAAAAAATTCTCACGAATGCAAAGATTGAAAGTTCAGATGTCCAGCTGGAACCGAGCCCAAGAAATGTCAAGCATTGAGGCAGTTTCAAGAATGAAGTGTGAAGTGGTAGAACATTTGAGTGTGTAACAGTCAAATATTCTCAGTAAAAATGGCGCCGGAGGAAACAGACCAGCTGAGGAGGACACACACACAAGGCGCTTGCATGTACGAGTCCTTCTCGTCTAGTCTATTATTTTCTTCGGTTGTGTTTTACTCCAAGTATGAACCAACCAGCCTAAAATCACTCCTTGTCTAATAATCTACCACTTCACGCTTCAATCCTTCTTATTGCAGAATATCTGACTATGTACGTAGCAGTACAATATTCCACCACTTCACACTTCAATGCTTGAAGCTGCTTCGGAAAAACACCAAAGGAGTGTCAAGCTTCTGCAATACGGGCGTCATGTCAGGCAAGTGTACCACGTACTTTGAAAATCAGCGCAAGGACGGCTAACACGAGACGAGAAGGACACAATACAAACACTGTGTCCTTATTGTCTTGCGTCTATTTACTACTCACGCTGATTTTTCAAGTATGCATACTTTTAAACTTGCCCATCTTTCTAATTTACTGCAAGTATGTGACGTCAACAGATGCAATATTGCGTGACCGAAGTGTATCACCAAAACAAACTTAACACCATGTGAATGCTGCAACGAATGGATAGTTTAGAGCTGTCATACCATTACAAAAACCCTTGCCTAGGGGAAGAATGGAAATGAAGTTTACTCGCAGCAGCTGCCATTGAAAATGGGCTTGTGAAATAGATGGGATGACCTAGGAAAAGTATTGTTTTTCCAAGTGACGCCATAAAGCGTAGACAAATATGAAATTACATATTTTGGACAGCCAATGCTGTCAGTTGGTCTTGAAGTTGTGGTATGAAAACAAACTTGGAATGACCTAGGGAAAGTATTGTTTTACCAAGTGACGCCATAAAGCGTAGACAAATATGAAATTACATATTTTGGACAGCCAATGCTGTCAGTTGGTCTTGAAGTTGTGGTATGAAAACAAACTTGGAATGACCTAGGGAAAGTATTGTTTTACCAAGTGACGCCATAAAGCGTAGACAAATATGAAATTACATATTTTGGACAGCCAATGCTGTCAGTTGGTCTTGAAGTTGTGGTATGAAAACAAACTTGGAATGACCTAGGGAAAGTATTGTTTTACCAAGTGACGCCATAAAGCGTACACAAATATGAAACTACATATAATGGACAGCGAATGTTGTCATCCAGTCTTGAAGTTGCGGTATGAAAAGAAACTCCCTACTTAACACTTAATGCCATGAAAATACACTGCGTGACAACCGAAGACATACGAAGAACACTATGTGTTTAGGGTCCAAACGAATGCTCAGCGGTAAGGCGTTACCCTAGCGATGGCAATATACATATTCCTTCCAAGTGAATCGGGTTCTTGCTAGTCGGCCATCTGAGAACCTCTGTTAGACACAGCCTTCAATAATGTTTTTGATTTAGAGCCTGCTGACAATGTTATTGGCTATTTTAAGTTTCGAAACTGCATCGCTCTCGTATTGCTCACGAGTTTTTTTTTTTTTCAATACTGCAAAGGCAGCCTCAAAACTGGTTCAAACGAATTCTGAATCTGAGTCGTAGTGTAAGTTTCGACGTCTCCTGTGTTCAAATGTTCTAGTGGAGGGCGTCGACAAGCAGGTTTTAGAGTATTTAAAACTAAGTTGTGATGAAGGTTCGCACTGGTGGTGATGCATTGTAAGGCAGTAAAACCTTTCGTGCAAGTTACGCCAGTGGACATTCTTTCAGCTCACTTCGAAAGTTTTTCTTTTCTATGTTATGGTGTACAAACTTTTTTCACCCAGGTCTACCTGAACGGTAAGCGGCTGCCAGTGAAGGGCTTCAGGGAGTACGTGCAGCTGTTCCTAACAGACCAGGAAGACGAAACGGGCAATCCGCTCGTTGTAGCCCACGAGCTCGTCAGTGACCGTTGGGAGGTGGCCGTGACCTTGAGTGCATCGGGCGAGTTCCGGCAGATGAGTTTCGTTAACGGCATCGCCGCCACCAAGGGAGGCAGTCACGTTGACTACGTCTCCGACCACGTAGTCAAAAAGGCAAGTATCACAAGCGTCTTTGTCTCCTTCAGCACAATGACATCTGTAGCATAAGAGTACCGAACATTGGGAAGTCTGTATCACTTTTGACTAGCTGCTCATTGTAAGGGGGCTCTGCAGGTGCATATAAGTTGTTTCGCGTCGTTTTAGGTTTCGTATGTGTAACACTGGCAGTGATACTGTTTGCGCTTGCGTTCCAGTGTGGTCGTTACCAGCTTGCGTGTGTTTTTGGTGTGTGCTTGGTGGGCCAACCCTGACTACGTGCTTACCTGGTTCCTTTTTTTGTCTGTCGTCGTCATCAGCATCATCAGCCTGACTACGTCCACTGCAGGACAAATGCATCTCCCATGTTCCGCCCGTCAACTCGGACCTGTGCTTGCTGCTGCCACTTCATACCCACAAACTTTCTAATCTCACCTGCCAATCTAACACTGTCTCCTTTTCACCCGCTTGCCTTCTCTGGGAATCCAGTCAGTTATCCTTAATGACCAGCGGTTATCCTGCCTACGTGCTACGTGCCCAGCTCATGTCAATTTCTTTTTCTTGATTTCAACTATAATATGTTTAACCCAGGTTTGTTCCCTGACCCATTCTGCTCTCTTCTTGTCTCTTAAGGTTACACTTATCATTTCCCTTTCCATCGCTCGCTGCGTAGTCCTCAATTCAAGCTGCATCCTCTTTGTAAACCTCCAAGTTTCTGCTCCGTAGGTATGTACCGGCAAGGTGCACCTGTTGTATACCTTCCTGTTGAGGAATGACATTTTACCTGTCATGATTTCAGAATGATTACGGAATGTTCTCCACCCCATTCTTATTCTTTTAGTCATTTAATTCTCGTGGTTCGGCTCCACGCTTACCTATCATGAGTGGGTGCACTTGTTCACAACTTCAATTGCTCTGATACATACTTATATCGAAGGGCTGATCTCTTCCGAGGTTGTTGTACATCACTTTCGTTTTCTGCAGAATAATTTGAAGACCTACCTTTCTACTCTCTTTATTTAATTTCGTATTAATGAATTGCCATTTGTCCCTGAGTTACTCAGCAGTGTGCAGTGCCCTCGGCAAAGCGCAGGTTACTAAGGTAATCTTCATTAACTATATTCTTAACTCTTCCAATTCTATGCCTCTGGGAACTTTCTGTAAGCACGTGGTACATAGCGCTGGGAAGATTGTATGCCCCAGCCTTACACCCTTCTCCATTGGTATTCTGTCACTTTTTTATGAAGAACTATGGTGGCATTTGATCCTCTGTTGATCCTCTGAGGCGTGTACCTTCAAGTAACAATATGCTTCGTAGACGTCCTGATTCCGCAGTGTCTGCATGACTGCTGATCGCTCTACTGTATCAAATGCTTTCTCGTAATCTATGAAATTTATATATAGTGGTTGGGTGTATCCTGGGCATTTCTCTATATTGATAGTAAGAATGTAGTCTATTGTTGAGTAGCCTAGCTGTTCGAAATCCTGCTTCATCCTTTGGTGGATTGAATTTCAAGGTTGTCTTAATTCTGTTAGCAATTGCTTTTGTGAATATCTTGTATACGACGGAGAGGAAGCTGATCAGCCTGTAGTTCTTAAAGTCCTTGTTATCTCCTTTCTTATATATTTAGATAATGCTAGCATTCTTCCAAGATTCTGGTACTCTTCCCGTCAGAAGACACTTCGTAAACAGAGTGGCTAGTTTTTCTAACGCAATCTGTCCTCCGTCTTTCAGGAGATCTGATGTTACCCGAACCCGATCCTCACCAGCAGCTTTGCTTCTGTGCCTTCCCTCCAAGGCCTTTCTCACTTCTTCTGTCAAAACTGGTGATATGTCATCAGGGTTACTGCTACTTTTTACATCAAGGTCATGGTTGTCCCGGCTACTGTACAGATCTCTACAAAACTCCTCCGCTACTTTGACTATCCTTTCATATTGGTATTTACTTGTCCTATAGTACATACCTCTGGTTTCTTTCTTTGACTGTAGTGACGCTTTATTTGCTTTATGAAAGACTCACATGGTTGCTATTAATGTTCACATGAGGGGCCCTATACATACTTGATGTATTGCAGGTTTTGGAAAACGTCAAGAAGAAAAACAAAGCAGGTGTGAAGATACAGAGCAAGCAAGTCAAGGACTACTTGTGGATGTTCGTCAATTGTCTCATTGAAAATCCAACATTCGATTCCCAGACCAAGAACATGACGCTGCCTGCGAAGAAGTTTGGTTCGAACTGCGAGCTCAGCGACAAGTTCTACAGCCAGGTTTGTTAATAATTTCTTCTTCATCAGCCGAATACGTGTATGCAGTTCCAAAGCAGCAATGTTGACAAGCAGCGAAAGCGACGATGCACTGAGCAGAGCAGAATATTTATGGTCCTTTGGGATAGTTCAATCAACTTTAAAAAGCCAGCCTTTTTACTCTAGCATTATGCATATTGCACTATGAATATATCTAGCTTTAGTGGTCTTAATGAATAATATTGACGGGGTATTATTGCAGTTTATGATACATCGACACATTTCAGAGCTTCATTGAGCAACGTTTGGCCGGAAACTCGAGCAGTACGACAGTGTGTTCGGCGTGCAATAAAAGATATCCTGAACTTCATATGAAGACCATTGCGCTTGTTCGCCCTACATGTAGCGTGTGTCACTATTCGACGAGATTACCCGCAGCCGTTTCGATGCGTCGCACGCGTTTGTGTATCTCTGTGAGCCAACCTTTTCTTTAAAGTTGTCTGAGGAAAATGCGATGGTGCGAAAACGCGCTTACAAATTTTTAACGCAACTGTGTGGTACGTTTTTGCGGCGTGGTCCTATCACTTCAGAAGTTTTATAAAATGTAGCTCAGTAATACAGTAATCAATCAAGTGTATGATAAAGAATACCAGCAAAACCAAGTGTAAATGATGATGCAGAAAGGATGAGCTCAATATTTTCCTTCTCGACTTCACTGATTGTTCTCACAACACTGTTCCGTCCTGATTAATTTTTCACGCGGCATTCGGGTGCACGTTAAAGAACCCCAGGTGGTCGAAATTTTCGGAGCCCTCCACTACAGCGTCTCTCATAATCATATGATGGTTTTGGGACGTTAAACCCCACGTATAAATCAGTCATTTCCACACGTCTTTGTTGTTTAACGAATTTATTTGTTTTTATTTTTGTTGACGTAATTGACGTTGCCTAAAGCGTACCTCGTTTCACTCTGCAGATGCTCAAGTGCGGCGTCGTGGAGTCCGTTATGTCATGGGTAACATTCACGGCCGAAAAACAGCTAGGCCAGAAGTGTTCGTCCAAGAAACACTCCAAGCTGAAGGGCATTCCAAAGCTGGAGGACGCCAACGACGCTGGCACCAAGAACTCGGTTGACTGCACGCTCATCCTGACCGAGGGAGACTCGGCCAAAAGCCTGGCCGTGTCGGGCCTGTCAGTGGTGGGCCGCGACAAGTTCGGCGTGTTTCCGCTGAAGGGAAAGATGCTGAATGTGCGGGAGGCCACCCACAAGCAGATCTTGGAAAATGCCGAGATCAACAATGTTATCAAGATCATGGGCCTCCAGGTCAGTAATTTTGCCTTCGACTAACATACAGTGGTAAAGACAACGAAAATTACCCGAGCTTACTTCTTTAATCAGTTTCTTTCACTATCAAATATGACTTGAAATCATCAAACAATGCGCTAAAGCCGCCCACATAAATGCTCAGAGCTTGAATAGACGGTTGACTTAACGTGCTACTTTTGCATACTAGACGTACACTTAAGCAGCAAAAGTTTCACCTTTTTGGAAAACGCGCAGCATGTTCGACACGAGTGGAGCATGTCCAGATGCTCCACTTTACGCATTTTTTATCGGCTGAAACCCTCTTCCTGAGATAGGTAACGGCAATGGCTAAAGCGTTCATTACGGCTTGTATTGTGTAGTAAGACATCCTTAATCATGATCTTCCAGGAGTGTTAATAAAAGCTGTTTTGTAAACTACGTCATGTCAGTTGCATACCTGCAAAGGCGTACGAGCTTCACCCGTTCCCTGAAGCTACTTAGGAAGGTATATATTACAATGCGAACTAGATTTCTGAATCAGTGTATCTCTCGTTTAGGGTTAGAGTTTTTTTGTTCCGTACTAAACGCGATTATTTGCTTTAACATTGTCCAGCTAGAGCTTTGTAAATAGTCAGCTCTGCTAATACTAGATGATACAAGTACTAGAATTACAAAATACAATGAATGAAAAAAAATCAACACATCCCTATTTTCTGATCTGCAGTACAAGAAAAAGTACGAGACAATGGACGACCTGAAGACTCTTCGGTACGGTCACCTTATGATCATGACAGATCAAGACCAGGACGGCTCGCACATCAAGGGCCTTCTCATCAACTTCATCCACCACAACTGGCCGTCGCTTCTCAAGCTTCCGTTCCTCGAGGAGTTCATCTCACCCATCGTGAAGGCGAGTCGCGGTAGCAACGAGATGTCTTTCTACTCGCTGCCCGAGTTCGAAGAATGGAAGACCACCACCGACGACTGGCAGCGCTGGAAGGTCAAGTACTACAAAGGTCTCGGCACTAGCACCTCCAAGGAGGCGAAGGAGTATTTCACTGACATACTGTGGCACCGAATCACGTTCCGGTACCAAGGCAACGAAGACGACCACGCCATAGAGCTGGCCTTCAGCAAGAAGATGATCGAACAGCGCAAAGACTGGCTCCGCAGTGGCATGGAGGAGCGCAAGCAGCGTCGCGAGATGGGCCTGCCCGAGCTCTACCTGTACGGCAAAGACACGAGGAACGTGACGTACCTTGATTTCGTCAACAAGGAGCTCATCTTGTTCAGCAATATGGACAATGAGCGTTCGATCCCGTCCCTGGTGGACGGGCTGAAGCCGGGACAGCGCAAAGTTCTCTTCACTTGTTTTAAGCGCAACGACAAGCGCGAAATTAAGGTCGCTCAGCTGGCGGGGTCCGTGGCCGATCATTCTGCTTATCATCACGGCGAGGCCTCCCTAATGTCGACCATCATCAACTTGGCGCAGAATTTTGTCGGCTCCAACAATATCAACCTGCTGCAGCCAATCGGTCAGTTTGGCACAAGACTGCAGGATGGCAAGGACGCGGCCAGCCCTCGATATATCTTCACCATGCTATCACCCCTGGCGCGTCTTATCGTTCCCACTTTGGACGATCCAGTCTTGGAGTACTTGTACGATGACAACCAGCGCATAGAGCCGGAGTACTACATCCCGGTGCTCCCCATGGTTCTTGTGAATGGTGCAGAGGAATCGGCACCGGCTGGAGCACAAAGATACCCAACCATAATCCTCGTGATATAGTTGCCAATATGCGTAGGATGATCCACGGTGATGAGCCGAATATACTTAAGCCATGGTTCAAAAACTTTCATGGATCCATAGACCAGGTGAGGCGGAAACAAGCGCAGACACATACATCATACACATACATACACACGCATACACATACGCATATACACACACTATATATATATATATATATATATATATATATATATATATTCTCATTTCATCCACAAGAACCAACAATGTGAAGTAGTAGAGGACGTGCAAAACCAAAGCTAATTATTTTTCCATCGTTTCAGCAGCGGACCAGCCTTCATCAGGGAAAACACGATACTGAAATGCACTTTTATTAAGTAGACACGCAATATAAAAAGCCTTAATATGTGATCTGTGAGTATCGCACAATATTGCCACTAGTACAAGTTCTGAAACTATTATTTCTACAGATGCTAGCATGCTTGTATGTGCCGCTGTTCAGAAGAGGACAAAGATGCGCGTGCAGAGAAAAACAATAGTACTGCCGTTGTTCGAATCAGTTTGACGTCCTTGTGTGCCATTATCAGCAGGTTACATTTACGTTGTAACGTGACACTGGTGGAGGTGCGGGGTAATAGTCTATGCACTGTTACCACGAGGAAGATCTCGGTCCCAACATTGACGCCTTAGTAGAAACAGCCAACCTTCGACGCAGTCGGCGGCAACTAGGCCTACCACCCAGTTCAGCCCTCTTCCGGAACGCTCCAGAACCATGGCATATGCGACAACTGCAAGCCAGACTGAACAGACCGCGACTCCGCCAGCACCATGGCTACCAGCCTCTCGAACGCCAAAGCCCTTCCATGGGGAGCCCTACGAAGACGTTGAAGACTGGCTGGACCAATACGATCGAGTCGCCGTCGACAACGAGTGGGACGAGCACCAGAAACTGCGGTATGTCTATTTCTACCTGGAGGATTCGGCGCGTATTTGGTTCGAGAATCACGAGGCCGCCTTGACAACCTGGCCGGTGTTTTGCACTCAGCTGCGGAACACGTATGGTAGCGCTGACCGGAAAGAACAAGCCGAACGTCTCCTCAATTCTCGCAATCAACGACCCAATGAAAGCGTGGCCATGTTCGTTGAGGAGATGTCTCGTCTGTTCCGTCGAGCGGATTCTGCAATGACGGAAGACAAAAAGGTGCGCATTCTGATGCGGGGTGTCAAGGAGCAGCTGTTTGCAGGACTTGTACGAAACCCACCAGCTACCGTGGCAGAATTCCTCCGTGAAGCGACGACAATGGAGCGAATGCTGAGACAGCGGTCTTCGCAGTATGACCGGTCCGACAACCTTGCATGTCTGTCAGCACCCTTGGTAACACCCGATGTCACGAGCGTGAGAGACCCTGCTGAGCTAGTCCGTAGCATTGTACGCGATGAGCTGCAAAAGCTTCACGCAGTGCCTTCACAGCCTCAAGTGGCTGCTCTGACAGACGTTGTCCGTGAAGAGGTGCGGCAGCTGGTACGACCATTAGCGCCACCTCTGACCGAAGCTCCTCTGCTAACGTATGCGGAAGCTGTACGTACTCCTGCACCGGCAGCCAGCTATTTCCCCCGACCGACTAGCCTGCAGACGCCACAGCACTTCTCGGGCGGGCCACGCTATGAAAACCAATGACCGACTTGCCTGCAGATGCCGCAGTACTTCTCGGGCCCACCACACTATGAGAATCCGCGACCCAATTTGCGGAAATCTAGCGTGTGGCGCGCTTCTGACAATCGGCCACTATGCTACCACTGTGGTGAGCCAGGTCACTTGTACCGGGAGTGCTCGTACAGACAGATGGGCCTACCTGTATTTCGGCCAGACGCTCGTCGGCCCAGGGACGGCGAACGACCCCGCGCCATCGCAGAATACTTGGCAAGTCTACCATCTCCGAATCTTCAGCGACGCCAATCACGCTCTCCGTCTCCTCGACGCTCTACGTCCATGAATCAATACCACACTTTCACCGATGTTCTTGCGGGACGATCCACTAGGTCCCCAAGTCCATGCCGGGGAAACTAGAATCGGCGGCCTCCGGGGGTGGGACCGCTGTTAAGCTATCGTCAAAACAGCCTCCTCCGACCCTTCCACCGACCTTCGACGATTCCTTTCAGCCGACACCTCACATCGCTGACGAACCCGTTTCTGCTGACATTGCCGTTCGTGTCGACAACCATCCAGTGACTGCTCTGGTCGACACCGGCGCCGACTACTCAGTTATCAGCGCTGAACTTGTGGCTGAACTCAGAAAAGTCACGACTCCTTGGGGGCATGGACCAAACCTTCGGACAGCCGGTGGTCATCTCTTGACACCAATCGGGAGATGCACCGCAAGGCTGCAAATCTGTGAGTCTACGTTCGTTGCTTCTTTCGTTGTGCTTCCCGAATGCTCCCGGAAAGTTATCCTTGGCATGGATTTCCTTCGTGAGCACGGCGCTGTTATAAATCTTCGAGACTGCCTCGTAACGTTTGCTGACGACTATGGCCCGAAGCCTAGAGATACCAATCCGCAGAAGACTGCGCTTCGCATTGTCGACGACACCATCACACTTCCGCCACGCACCAGTATGTTCGTTACAGTACAGGGCGACATAGACCATGACAGTAGTGGCATCGCTGAAGCCAACATTTCGGTGCTCTTGTCTCAGCAAATATGTGTTGCCCGCGGCATAATTCAATTTAAACGTGAGATGACTGAGTTGTTGGTCACCAATTTTAGTGGATCATACCAACATTTGGCCAAGCGAACAACTATCGCTCATTTCGAATCCATTGACGATGAAGCGTGTACGACGATAGCCCCAATTTTTGCAGCCGTTGAAAGTGACACCGCGGTAGCCGATGCAGTCGATGTCAATCCGAAGCTGTCATGTGCAAAGAAAGAGCAAATCCGCTGTATTCTCCGCATGTTTAGCGACTGTTTCGCGTCTACATCCAAGATAAAACAAACGCCAACCGTAAAGCACCGCATTGTCACTGACCATGCTGAGCGACCCATACGTCAACACGCCTACCGAGTATCACAAAAGCAACAAGAGGCTATACGTTCTCAAGTGAAGCAGATGCTCGAAGATGGCGTAATCCAACCCTCGAACAGTCCATGGTCGTCCCCCGTCGTACTGGTAAAAAAGGACGGCACTCTCCGATTTTGCGTCGATTACCGCAAACTCAACAAAGTCACAAAGAAAGACGTTTATCCGCTTCCGCGCATCGACGACTCACTAGACCGCCTCCGACGCGCCCGATACTTCTCCTCTATGGATTTACGCAGTGGCTACTGGCAGATCGAAGTTGATGAACGCGACCGAGAGAAAACAGCATTCATAACGCCTGATGGTCTGTACGAATTCAAGGTGCTGCCCTTCGGTCTGTGTTCTGCCCCTGCGACATTCCAGAGGATGATGGATACAGTGCTCTCCCGTCTCAAGTGGGAAGCATGCCTTGTTTACTTAGACGACGTCGTTGTCTTCTCCCAAACGTTTGAGCAGCATTTGCAGCGACTTAGATCTGTGTTTGCTGCAATTCGCACGGCATTCCTATCACTGAAACCAGAAAAATGTCATTTTGGTTACACCGAATTAAAGTTCCTCGGTCACCTTGTTAGCCCTGATGGTATTCGGCTGGACCCAGACAAAACATTGGCTGTCGCAGATTTTCCACCACCTACCAACAAACGTGATGTGCGTCGATTTTTAGGCCTCTGCGCATACTACAGACGCTTTGTGCAAAATTTCGCAAACATTGCCGAACCCCTCACTCGTCTGACAAAAGACGACGTTCCCTTCGTGTGGGGCCTTGAGCAAACACGCGCTTTCTCCGAGCTCCAGCAGCGTCTCCAATCTGAGCCCTTACTCGGACACTACGACAAATATGCCGACACTGAATTACACACAGACGCCAGTAACATCGGCCTTGGTGCAGTCCTCGTCCAGTGGCAAGGCGGCGTCGAACGCCCTATTGCTTATGCGAGTCGAATTTTATCTGCGGAGGCGAATTACACAACAACTGAAAAGGAGTGCCTAGCTGTTGTCTGGGAAATAGCTAAATTCAGACCGTACCTGTATGGTCGCCCGTTCAGAGTTGTTACCGATCACCATGCGCTCTGCTGGTTGGCGAACCTTAAAGACCCTTCCGGACGTCTGGCCAGGTGGAGCTTACGCCTCCAGGAGTTCGATTTGACAGTCGTGTACAAGTCTGGCCGGAAGCATACTGACGCGGACTGCCTTTCCCGAGCTCCTCTTAAGACAGTGTCAGGTGATCACGATCTCGACGGCCGTTTTCTCTGCGCCGTTAGTGTATCCGACTTGGCCGAACAGCAGAAGAACGATTCCGAGCTTCGACAATTCATCGAATATCTCGAAGGCCGAACGCCGCATCCACCACCAGCATTCGCCCGCTCGTCATCATCGTTCGGCGTCCGCAGAAATCTCCTCTATAAAAGAAACTTCGACCCTTACACGACTGCGTACCTGCTTGTTGTCCCGCCAGCGTTACGAGCCAATGTGTTGTCCGCCTGTCACGATGAGCCTTCCTCAGGCCACTTGGGATACACACGTACCTTGGCCCGGATTCGCCAACACTACTACTGGCCTAAGCTCAGTCGAGACGTGAAGCATTACGTGAAGACGTGTCACGAGTGCCAGCGCCGTAAAGCACCACATCAGCGCCCAGCCGGCTTTTTGAAGCCCATCGCTCCTCCGACACAACCGTTCCAACAAATAGGCATGGATCTACTCGGACCTTTTCCCAAGTCTCGTGACGGCAACCGCTGGATTGTAGTCGTTACTGATTACATGACGCGCTACTGCGAAACGAAGGCATTACAACGTGGCACCGCCATTGAGACTGCCCACTTTTTTATGAAAAACATCGTCCTCCGACATGGAGCATCAGCAGTTGTCATAACTGATCGTGGCACAGCTTTTACCGCCCGGATGATACAAGACGTCATGCAGCTTAGCGGCACAGTACATCGAAAAACTACTGCATACCACCCACAAAGCAACGGCCTTAGAGAGCGACTAAACAAGACGATCGCCGACATGCTATCCATGTACGTTGACCAAGACCACAAAAACTGGGATGACATCCTCCCTTACGTCACGTTCGCTTACAACACCGTTGTGCAAGAAACGACTGAATTCACACCATTTCGATTGCTTCATGGCAGGGAGGTCACTACAATGCTGGATGCCATGCTTCTACCAGACAGACACCAGATTAGTGTCAAGACGAACGAATTTATCAGACTGGCAGACGCGGCTCGTAAGCTTGCAGTCGAAAGAATCCATAAGCAACAATGCATCGACTCGCTGCGGTACAACGCTCGTCGTCGCGATGTCTCTTACCAACCCGGAGAACGAGTATGGTTGTGGACTCCCATTCGACAACGCGACCGGTCGGAAAAGTTGTCACGCCGCTATTTTGGTCCCTATAGAGTTCTCCGTCGTCTCAGCGAAGTGAACTACGAGGTTCTTGACGAGGACATGGCTCGTCAATCCCGCCGTTCACAACAGCGACACGTCGTCCATGTTTCGAGGATGAAACCATTTTACCAACGCTGACTATTCTTCACACTCCCTTGAGTAGACTTACAGTGATTGTGAACACCCCCTTGTGTACTGTTTATTGTGCGTGTTTTCATCTGGCAATAATGTTATGACATCGGGACGATGTCCTTTGGGAAGGGGGGTAATGCCACTAGTACAAGTTCTGAAACTACTATTTCCACAGATGCTAGCATGCTTGTATGTGCCGCTGTTCAGAAGAGGACAAAAATGCGCGTGCAGAGAAAAACAATAGTACTGCCGTTGTTCGAATCAGTTTGACGTCCTTGTGTGTCATTATCAGCAGGTTACAGTTACGTTGTAACGTGACAATATTCACTGCAGTAAGTTACTATAGCAATACAGTGACAGGAGCATAGGCACAAGAGAGGTGCGTAAAGACATCACTGGCGTATTCATGGAACATCACGTGAACAGCATACAGCTGAAAAATGAGATAGACAAAGAAAAAAATAATTTCAACACACAAATATAGCAAACAAAGAAGCCAAATGTCTGCCTAAATAACACAGGATGCGTTAACTTGAAGGGGTACGAAGATCCAGCACAAAAAACGCAAAGAAAAATGACCGAATGAAAACTTGTAGCCAAAATCTGCGTACACAGCGATTATGAGTAGACTGATATGCTGCTACGATTTAGTTCTGTGCTGAAACGCCAGCTCAGTTGAATTTCCTTTATACCAGATGAGACAGCGCTGAACATCTGTATGAGGAATGACTCGCGAACCTGATTTTAGTATAGTAGCTGTTAATTCATCGGAATAGTGACCAGGAATATTAACGGGCCTGAACAGAGGTAAATTGGGTAGGCTTGTGGCATGCGACTTACGCTTATTAAAACTCACTCAAAGAGTGTTCTCAGTTTGCCCGACATATTGAAATGATCAGAGTATTCGAACATGTACAAATGAATGTAACGTTGGAAATTACTTCTCAAAATTCACGTCCTCTACTTCGTAGTATATAATATCAGCCTGACTACGCGTATACTGCTGGGCAAATGAGTTTCCTACGTTTCGCCAATCAACCCGGTCTGGTGCTTTCTGCTGCCACGTTATACCTGCCAACTTTTTAATCTCATCTGCCCACCTAATTTTCCCTCTCACGCGTGTGATGTTTCTTGGAATCCCGTCAGTTATCTTTAATGCCAAGCAGTTATTTAGCGTATGTGCTGCGTGCCTGGCCCATGTTCATTTCTTCTTGATTCCAACTATTGTGTGCTTAATCTCCGTTTGTTCTTTGATACACACTGCTCTGTTCCTGTCTGTTAAGTTTACACCTGTCATTTTACTTTTCATCGCTCCCTGTGTCGTCCTCAATTTAAGCTGAACCCTTTCTTGTAAGCCTCCAGATTTCTGCTCCATAGGTACGTACCGGATATATATGCAGCTGTTACATTCTTTCTTCTTTAGAAATAGTGCTCTAGCCATCCTCATTATTCTAGTTATTTTACTTTCATGGTTCGGCTCCGCAGTTGCTAATTGTCCTATGTAGACATATTCATTTACAACTTTCAGTGTCTCACCACGTATTGCTAAACGCTGTTCTCTGCCGAGACTGTTGCACATTACTTTAGTTTTATGCATATTATTTTCAGATCTGCTCTTCTGATTTCTGTGTCCAGTTCAGTCATCGTGAGCTGCGATGCGTTCCCTGAGTTATACTCATAAAAGCAATGTCATCAGCAAATGGCAAGTTAATAAGATACTCTCAATTAACTTTTATACGTTCCCAATCTAGGGTCCTGAAAATCTCCTGTAACCACGTGGTGAATAGCATTAAGGAGATCATGTATTAGGTTTTTGTTACTTTCTTGATGGACTGTGGTGGCTGCGGACCTCCACCAGATTTCTTCCGGCATGCTAGTTTAGGCTTCGTCGATACCCTGATTTCGCAGTGCCTCTTATTAGCTTAATTACGATACTTGCTATGCTCTCACTAATGCTATATTACTTCTTTGTTGCTCGCTTTTTATGGGGGAAAAACCCTGCTCTTATTTCGCTTCTGCCAACTAAGCCATGATAGCATAGGACGCGTTCGTTCTTCAGCAATGTATAAGCCTCATGTGTCCTAACTTTGTTGAGACCTAGGAGATCTCATTTAACACCCTCTAATCTCTCGAATATCGCCGCTAGGCTCTCCTAACTAGATTACGTTCTAGCGTTCAACGTAAAGTTTAGAATCCAATGACCGCCTGTCCGGACCCAGAGATACTTAGCACCCTCCGCTGCTGTGCAGGTCTGAACGCCACCTTTGTCAGTTGCTTCGCAGCCACTGGGGAGTGACAGCCAAGGGTTAATGGGTACTTTCATAAGAGAGGTAGGGGCGAAGTACTGAACCAGGGTGACCAATCCTGCTGTGGCGAGGGAGTGCATTACTTGCTGTGGTTGCCAGTGAGGCCACACCACAGGCCCTTCTTTAATATGCAACTTCATCATTAGGCGTTTTTTCGATCCGGGTGATAATTGTACGGCACCGGGATTCAAACCATGGACCTCTTGCATGCGAGGCTGATGCTCTGCCTCTAAGTAGGGGTTGTCCCGCACTTCTTTAGCCCTCTTGCATTTTACATTGACTACGGATCAGTTCTCAACTCGACCGTTCTTGTAGTTTGCGTGGCCTTCCCGTAACTCCTTAGAACTCAATACTTCTCCTGGGAAGAAAGTTTTCTTCACTGCTAAGGACATGTGAAATTTTGGAGACTAAAATTTTCAGTGTCTGATTTTTCGGACTTTCTGCCTGAATTCCAGGTCCAAAACAGCATAAATTATGCTCCCACCTCTGCCACATCTGTCATCTTCCTATTGGACGCAGTGCCCCGTCGCGGTGGTGTAGTGGCTAAGGTACTAGGCTGCTGACCCGCAGGTTGCGGGTTCGAATCCCGGCTGCGGCGGCTGCATTTCCAATGGAGGCAGAAATGTAGGCCCGTGTGCTCAGATTTGGTTGCACGTTAAAGAACCCCAGGTGGTCTAAATTTCCGGAGCCCTCCGCTACGGCGTCTCCCATAATCATATAGTGGTTTTGGGACGTTAAACCCCACATATCAATCAAAACAGCTGATGCACAACGAAATCTGTGTAAGACGGACCAGGTATTATTACTCCTACAACAGCTTTTATAGTAGCGGCGAGATTTCGGAGGCAAATAATGATGTCGGAATTATCTACACCATCTCAAAGAAATTCCCCGTATTTTAATAATCTATTGGCATTGTGGAAAACTTAATGTCATGGCAGAGGTCTTGAAGTGACAATCACTAGGTTATGCGGTCGTGTTCTACCATTAAAATTTTATTTATACAAATTCGACCTGACACACTCCCTGCTATGTTTTTTTCTGTGGAGAAGAGGCAACAATAAAACACTTTCTGATGTCTTGTCAAGAAAGTTTTCTGCATTATTAAATATATCTAAAATGCCGTTAAACATCAATAAATTAGATTTAACTTCAAACTTACTATCCATAGGTACACTTACCTTTGGTCACAGAAACAGGAAAGTATCCGAGGCCGTGCTAGATTTCATTAGACAGATTCATACAATAAATTCAGTTACCGTGGTCCTTAATCATTGTAGGCAACAGCGAATTTTCTTATATATTAATAATTTATTTCCATTCCAGTATGAATTAATTTGTGTAACTTTTTTCGTCTCAAGAATGATTAAAAATAATTTTGTGGTTACAAAACGAAATATTATAATCTTTTATAGCAATTAGATATATTTTTTCTAAGTTACACGATTCTTAGCCGATTCCCAAGGTTGGGTGTGAGCCAGAACTGTAGGATCTACATCTTGTGACGTACCTTACTTCCGCTTTGCAATTCCTTCTTGATTAGCTTCCAGCGCGCCGTCGGGACGCGAAGAAAGCGACAAATTCTCAACTCTGGTCGTAGTACTCGACGGCTTCCAAGCATATTTGCAGTGGTGAATTCGTGTGGCAATGAACTCCTGGAATGAAGCCATTCTATGGAAACCTAGAAAAGTGTTGCATGGCCCATTTAGTTCATTTGATTGTTCTGTGTCTGCGCTGCTGTCACTCAGGTCGAAGAGCAGAGGTTCATCGTGAGCGGCGAGGTGGCCGTGCTCGACTCCACCAGTATCGAGATCACGGAGCTTCTGGTCCGGGTGTGGACTCAGACGTACAAGGAGACGGTGCTGGAGACCATGCTGCATGGCACAGAGAAAGTGCCGCCGCTCATATCCGACTACAAGGAGTACCACACAGACACCACCGTTCGCTTCGTGGTTACCATGGCCGAAGAGAAGCTGGCCAAAGACCGCGAAGAAGGACTGCACAAGGCGTTCAAGCTGCAGACTACGCTCACGACGTCTTCTATGGTTCTGTTCGACTCCAAGGGCGTCCTGAGGACGTTTCGTACCCCCGAGGACATCCTGCGTGACTTCTTCGATACGCGCCTGCAAGCGTGAGTTTTATTACGTCGGTTGCGGGGGTTTGTGAGCGAGTGGTGGCCTCGTAACTAAACTTTCGAATTTCGAGTTGCCTCCGCTAAAGAAAACACAACGCGTCACGCATTACAATGAAGTAGTAAGATTGCATTTTCGGTCATGATGTTTAGTTTGATCATGATTTTTTTCTTCCAATATTTTCGTGATTTCAACCACTTTGGGTAGCATTGCGATCGCACGTCTTTCACTATAAACATTAATTTGACTTTGTATCTAATTTTTGCAGGTATGTCAATCGAAAGGCCTACCTCATCGGTCTGCTGTCTGCTGAAGCGAAGCCTCTCGAAAACTAGGCGCGCTTCATTCTCGAGATAATTGGCAACATCATCAAGATCGAGAACCGCCGCAGCAAAGAGATGTTGGAGACACTGCGGTAGCGGGGCTATGATCCTGACCTCATCCTTACCTGGAAGAGGAAGCAGTTGCAGCATACAGGTCGTCGAGACAGCCAAGATGAGTAGCAGGACGAAGGCGGGAACGCTGGTCAGTTCTTTTCGTCAGTTTAGAAAAAAAAGTGTTCTAACGCTTTTAGCACGTCCTTTTCGCGATGAACTACAGCTTGGCTCTTCCGTGAGCTCTACTTGCTTGTACACAGCTGTCAGAGAGTGGTCAGCATACTCTCCCCTGCCCCCCCCCCCCTTCATCGCCTGATTATTGAGAAAATACTCAAACTCGGCAGGTGGACTGCACGACCTGTTTGACAAGAGTTGCCTCCTTACACCGAAGTCTCTTGTGAGATTACAACAAGGGCTGATTCTGGCACTGTAGTTGTCCGCCGCTGCCGCTGGTGTCCGTAACCACTCGGGGAAATTGTTTGCTTCCCCCACGAACGAAGCGTCACAATCAGCACGTGGTATACTCCCTATAGGGAGCAAACCAGCTCGTGCGCTTTCCCTTTCGGCAGTGGGCATTTTGGGCACGGGACAGCGCAGGTGCCAGCAATCCGCTTGCGACGAAAAGCAAGTCCGTAGTTTCTTCGTTTCATGTGGCGATGGTCAAAAACTCTCCACATGTAGTCGGCGCTTTTTAGGGATTTCTAATCACAATTTCTACAAAAAAAACGCCTGAGCTTTTTTTTTGTGAAATCTGGAACACAGTGTCTAAGTGACTTCCTGGACCTTTCACTGGTAAAGCTGCATCCTGTACATATCCCGATAAATTTTCACATGCTAGAAAACTAGCTGACAAAAGCGTTTGCGCTGAGCTTCATCCGTCAACGTTCACCACATATCTAACTTCGTCCAAAGTGCCCAAAGAGTTACAAATGCGACTAAATGCAGCTACTTCCGAGCTATCCGCTCACCACAAGGCGAGGTGGCAACAAGTTTTACAAAGTGCTTCGCTAAATTTGACGCGTATTGTTATAGACCACAAGAAATCACGCGCTAAGCAACTGTTTCAGAAAGAAGTGCTTTTGCTATCACTGATAACGCCACTCGAATCTGATCACTTGGTAGCTTACCAGCAAAATAAGTTTGCAAAACTAAATGCAATCAAGCAAATAGGTACATGCGTGCCAACTTGCTCCCTTTGTCAAGCGGTTAGAGCTGATTGAGCCTATAATGGAGAACGAGCACTGCGAGACAATGTTATAAATCTTTCTTCGGAATTGCTTTCTGACGCGCAGATAGCTTGTTTATCGAAGGGTCTTAGTTTTTGTAAGGCAAACGGTCGGTTCAATCAATTTCAACTTATTTAGGGCCTTCACAACTCCGCCCGATACATGCGCCTTAAAGGATATTTCTACGATCATTCTAGTGACCGTCAAAGCGGGCTGGTACTCCCTCAGCAGAAGAACTAAACCCCACCGCCACAACGCGATCGGTGCTTGACCTATATATCAGGGCTGTATAACAAGACGTCATAGATTCTTACAAAACTCGCGCTCCCCATTGGCATAACCTATGAAAAAAAGGGGCACTCGAAGCGCTATAAATAACCCTGAAATCATAATTAGGCTGGCAGACAAAGGTGGTGCTATTGTAATTCTTAGTATATATGACTATACGGGGTGTTTTAAGAAATGGGTCCAATATTTTTTTAATTACGAAAAAAAAGTATCTGCGTGTTACTTGTGGCGTTGCCTTCCGGTATCAGAATGCATCTTCAGATGGGTACCAACATTATTTACGGCAGTAATTATAGAAATTAACACAATTACCTTTTTCAGCCAGTGGTAATAGCCAGGTGAATGAAACAGGCTAATTCAAGCCCTTCCTACGAGTCCATATCATTTTGTTATTTGGGATAAGCGGACATTGTATAATCACCGCGGAGTGACGAATTATAGCCAATTTAGCTGGCGAAACCAAAACATGCGCCCCAAACTGCACATCTAATATTGACTTCTACAACGCCATCAATAACGACACTGTTTCCCTTGGATTGGGGGAGAATTAGGCGAGCGTCAATAAGCGGCCTCGGAGTAAAGTGTCAAAATCGACAGTTGATAACAGCGAGGGAAAAAGTGACGTCACTGAGGGCGTTGTCGGGATGAATGGTAGATGCCCTCTTTCGTGGGTTGGTTTAGGTTTCTCCAGCTAAATTAGGCTCATTGCGTCGCTCCGTGGTGATTACCAGTAACCGCTTTTCCGAAATTTCAAAGTGGCGATGGACTATCCGAAGGAAAGGCTTGAATCTACCCATTTGACTCGAGCGGCTATCACCACTGGTTAAAACGATAACCGAGCTAATTTCTATTAGTACTGCCTAATTAATGTTTGCACGCATCTGAAGATGCCTTCTGCACAGGATAGGCAACGCCACAAGTAACACTCAGATACCTCCTTTCTGCGATTTTTAAAGACTTTTGGACGCATTTCTTGAAACACCCTGTATAAGTGAACGTGAGAGGCATGCTGTCCGATCGTAACTTTTACGGAGCTCTGTGGCGATCCTACAAATGACTACAAGGTCGATTTGTAGAACGTACTCACATTTGTAAAGAACGAAAAGATCGATAAAGTGACAGCACGTTCACTCGTTCCATTCAGCCGAATGGCAGATAGATTTATCTCCTGCCCGAGACGCACAAAGTGATTAACCTCGGACGCCCCATCATCTCTTGCATATGAACCTTTACTGAAAATCTATCCAGGTATGTCGATAGTCTCGTAAACAGGATTCCACCTACTTTTTAGTCATTTATAGAGGGCACAAACGACTTCTTGAAATACATTTTAAAAGTAGGTGTTTCAGATGGTAGTCTTCCGGTTACACTTGACGTCTTTTTCTTGTACACAAACATTCCACACAACGATGACATTTTCGCTCCCATAAAAGCTTACAAAAATTTCAGTTTTGACAAGCCAGTTGATGGTGAAACCATTGGTACCATCATGAAGCTCATCTTAGAACAAGACAACTTCGAATTTGATAACTCACGATATATGTTCAGACAAATGGGACATTAATGGGCACCAGAGTAGATCCCAACTATGCAATTATATATGGGCATTTTGGAAGCTAACTTCATTGAGAACTCAACTCTGAAACCTTTCTTTTATAAGCGTTTCATTGATGGTAATTTCGTGATTTGGCCACATGGCAAATGTAAGTTTTTAGTTTCATTAAGAAGCAACGTTGCTTGTTGGGCGAGTTGGAAGAAGTCAGTTATAGTGTAGTAAAGTGCAAAAAGCAGACAATAAACAAACGAGGGGACGAGGGGGCTGTGTCTTCGTCCTCTTGCTTGTTTGTCTACTTTTTGTGCTTCACTACATTGATTCATTAAGAACTTCAACAATGCCCACCCCACCATGACTATCTCTCATAATTACTCAACAACCATAAACTTTCCTGACGTTACCGTCACAGCTAGAAAAGGACAGCTCTCTACAAAACTCGCAAACTAAGGGATAGGCATCAGCTCCTCCGTTTTCATAGCAGTCACGTCCGACATTTTAAAACAGAAAAAAAGCATACAGCTAAGCTCACAGGTTAAAAATAATATGCTATAACCACAATGATTTCTTTTCGAATTGCCAGGATCTAAAACGTTCGCTCTTAACGTAAATACCTACCGGAAATATTCGATGACGTCAATAAGTGCCTCAAAAAACTAAACCAGGTTGATCTGCTTAACGCCATCCCCAAATATTCCAGTACATTCTAAGCTAATCTTGTGCTCACCCATTCAGCGTCGGCCCCAAACGTCAACGCCATTTTAAAGCGACACAATAACATATTAACTTAATGCTAACGCCTAAAAACGTATTTCCAGAACCACCCAGGGTCATTTACAGATGCGCACTGAACCTCCGCGATGTTCTTTCATCTTCTAAGCTCGCTGCCCCTAAACTAAACGGCTGTCCTTCTTGTGGGAAGTCGCAGTGCAAGGTGTGTGCGCACATGGTAACTGCGCACTGCCACCAGTTCATCCACTGTCTTTGAGCTAACAATCAGGGCAATCTAAATTGTGAAAGTTCCAATGCAGTATACTTGCTCGAATGCATACCTGTAATTTACAATATATTGGCCATACTGAAACACCATTTAGAACACGATTTAATAATTATGTCTCACGTCAGAACTCTTGCGAATTTGTCCTTATTAAAACATAACAATACCTGGTCATTCTTTCGACAAAGTTAAAGCAGTGGTATTGAAATCCGGTTTCCGCTCACACCATGAGCGGGAAATCTATGAATCGTTTTTAGTCTACAAGTTCGATACCGTAAAGTCTACAATAAACGGAACAGCCAGGCGTACCGAGTAGTCTACCTTCGACTACTTAACGTGTTTCATGTCATTCCGAGATTTTAATTCGGTTTATTTTATTTTTTATTGATATTTTTAATCTTGGCACGACTGTTCTTGTCCTCTGCTTCAAAATCTCAGTTGGCCTGATGTTCTTTAGTGGATATTCATTTGTTGATATACTGGCGAGATGAATTTATGAGTGAGTATTTACACTTGCAGCATAACGGCGTTTTGCAATTTGCGCGCGCATACATCTCCGTCATCCTTGCTGAAAGAGAGAGAAAGAAAGAGAAAGATAGGAATAAGCAGCGCTGGACGTATGTGCTTCTTTGCTGTGACAGTTGTATGTTTAGCTGTAAAACTCAATTGAAGTTTAATGAAAACCAATTAGTCTAACTTTCATTCGGCATCCTTACTGCAGAAAAGCCATGGACTTTTAACATCCCCTGGTTCGTGGGATTAAGTTTCGGGGCAAAATTAAAAGCTGAGCTTCCCACTGCTCGAGTTCACTGGTTTATTCGTCGCCACTTTGCAAGCTGCCACTACCGTTACAAGCTACCATAAGCAAGGCTGATCACTGATAAGGTTGATCGAAGACTAAAGCGCAAATTTTTTTGGCTCTTGCAGTACGACAAAACCGAACATTAAAAAGAATGAATCGCACTGATAAGCTCACAGCAGTTTCGACAGAGCAGTGCTAATATTCTTTTTCAATGAAAGAAAATTATTTTCCTGGAGCAGCAAGTGTTTTCACCAGTTCGTAACTTTCCTCATTCCCATGTGTAGCATGCATCGGCCACCAGGCACAGCAGAATAAAAGCAGGAAAAAGTGATGGAATGCTATTGGGCTCTTGTTCAGCGCTGCCTGCTCTGCTATGCAACAGCACAAGACACGAAAGCGTCGTTCAGCGGCCCGCACCGTAAAGATCCTACAAGGAAAATCTTCACAGAGAATCGTTGGAAATATTTCATTATATGTAACATTCCCACGTAATATTTTTGTCGTTACAATACAAGAAGGTGATTATTGTGGTCGAAGAAAACTTCGCCTTAGTTGTTGGTGTCCCCAGCGAGCAGCCAACAAACTGTCAACAGCCAACTGTCAAAAGGTAGGGGGGCTCAACCCCCCTACCACTTCTCAGTGGGGGGGCTGGGGCCCCCGTTGCCCCCCTGGCTGTTATGTGTATGGTTAGCTACCATATGCGCTGGAGGTAATTGATGTAGCAGTGTCCAGGGCTACCATGCTCGTGAGCACCAGCGTTTCATATTAGCTTATCGCTACTAGGGTTGCTATAATACTTATGTCCCTGTTGACATCATTGCGAAAGCGCACACAACTTCGTATACAAACATCTGGAACTGTTCTGCATATCTCTACGTGTGCAACATTTATACATATATTTAGCGTCATTTCATGACGTCGCTCAATAAATTAATTACAACACGGCCATCTTCTCTCCCCTTGCTTCGCAGAACGTCGATTCCCGTGGTATTCGTGTTGGTTCGTAACAACGTTATTGGAAGTCCGGCAGAGCTTTCGCCAACCGCGCCTTAGGTCTCCCGCGTGGGGACGTCAAGACCTTGCCTGACCGCCACCTCGTTGGCCTGCTGGATGGACGGCCCGGAGTTGGTCGCCGAGGCTGGGGCTGCACAAGGCAGCGGTTCTCCGTGGTGGAAGGGTTCTGGATATAGCACCTTGCGAATTTTCGGTACAATTCTAGAGCATCTGAATTAATTTCGCAATCTCAATACGACATATCTTGCATATATTCGTCGGATATATATTGAGTATAGTTTGTTAAACAGTAAGGGGTTAGGTACATGTGCTCCTTGAGCTGTCGTAGGGCCACCGCCTGCATCCTGTTCACCTTCTCGCTGGGTGGAGGAAAGGTTCGGCGGGCGAGGTATAGAACGCCTTTATAATTTCCCTATAGGTAGTCAAACGGTGTTTGGTGTTTCCCAGTAGAGGACGATCGCCGGCGCGGTTCTCGAGTTCGTGCGTCTTGAAGTGTGCCGTCGCCTTTAGGTTAGAGCGTGTCTCCGATACATCTCCCATGTCAGTCGGTAACCATAGGAGTCTGGATGGAAGCTCTACCTCCTGATGAAATTTTTAATGCGTAAGACTTTGGTCGCTCATTGCGAGATCCATCATTTGGCGAAGTTTCTGACCGCTTGTCTCGAGTCGCAGAGTACAGTAGTGTGCATGTCGAATGAGTGAGCGCGAGCGCCACCGCTACTTCCTCCGGTATACTTGTGCGTGCTCACATCGAATACTTGCCAATATTCTCGTTTAGTCTTTCCAATCGACGACCGTGATTTTTAATTGCGAGCGGTCTGCGTATTCAGTGGCGTCAAGAACTGCGTTCGCATTACGTCGGCGTAAGTGCACAGGAGAGCTCTTGCGCCGGCCTCTCTTCTGGCCCGGTTGTGGTCCGTGTGAACGTTCAATGGAATCGGGTCAACCTTAAGCGTTTGTCGGATCGCGTCTGCAGCAGCGACTTTCTGGCTTTGTTTGGTGTGGTAACAGATGCCGAGACTTTTCATGATCTGGCGTCCTGCTGTCGTGCCCGATAGTCTTTCAAGTTTGGAAGTGCACTGCGCCTCGGCTATTTTGCTGAGCGCATCGTGAAGTACAAGCTGAAGCAGCCGGTGCGTGCTGGTGAACTCCGACAGACCCAGTTCCACCTTGTACAATCTGCGGATGAGGACGTTGATCTTTGCTTGTTGTGTCTTGTACCATTTGTGGAATCCTGCAACGTACGCAGTGTGACGCATGACGAAAGAGTGCATAGGTCGTATGAGACTCGATGGGACTTGGGCCTCGAATGTCGCTGCGGTGGTAATGCGGCTTATCCGATTGCAATGCAGCGTGCTGTCGTGTCACGTTGGACTGAATGATAGCAAGGAGGAGGCTGCGCGGAATTGTGCGCAGATTGCGTCGCCACATATGTATGTGCAAGGGTGTGTGAGCGCATCCGCTCTATATCGGTTGTCGGCTTATGAGGCCTCCCCTCTATTGAGTGGAAGCTTTAAGCACTGTTTGTATAACGGACTTTGACCATGCAATATTTCATATCGGTGTCTTCCATGAAATATACGGGAATATTAGTACAATGTAGGGCGCCTTCAATCATTCCGATGGTAACAACACTGAACCACGGTACGCTTTTATTCTGCCAGTCATTTGCTCCAAAACAAGGTCGTCCAAGGAATAGCAAATGCGTCACATACTGTTTTTCGTTGGTGACCTTCAAAGTTTGTAAAGGTTGCAGCTATCCGAGGCAGTTACCGTTACTGCAATATTTCATCTGTGAAGCTAGAAAACACCACCTTGTGTACTTAAATGACTTTGCCACATGTATATAGGGTGCCAGATGCTTTAATTGTCAGCACGAATTACGGCATAGATGCTAAGGCATCTGACTTGTTCGCGAGAGATGTGTAGTTGGAAATCCGCCATGTTGTATCAAATGGCCTCGGTGCTCGGATGCCGACCCGGACCTTGCGGGCTCGATGCTGCGGTGACATCTCGGTGGAAGCGAAAGGGCGGCCGGGCACTGTGCATTGTCAGTGTAGGTTAAGGAACACCAGATGGTCGAAATTTCTGGAGCCCTCCACTACAGCTTCCCTCACAATCATAACGTCGTTCTGGGACTTGAAGCTCTAGGCATCATTATCATCATCGTCGTCGTCGTCATATCATCTGGTTATCTATTATCATTATTATATTATCATCACTATATTGTCATTATTATATTATCATTATTATACTATCATTATGATACTATCATTATTATAATTGCGTGGTTCGAACCTCACGTTGAAGCGCAATCAGCCGTTGGCCAGACTTCCATGTTCGCCTAAGATGCAGCACGCATATTGAGACTGGAGAAGGGCTGCCTGAACAACGAATATTTACTGGAACTGAAACATGTCATGACGAAAACTATATGAACACACTATAACCAGAAATCAACGAGCATAAAACATTGGTGGAGCCTATGCCTTTCTAGCAGACTTGTACTCATATTTCTTAGCGCAGCTACTGTTATTGCTGCAGTACTGTCGCAAATGAAGATCGCTTTGTAGAAAGGTGGCTCAAGTTATACATTTTTTGTTCGAGGATTTCTCATTACGTCGAGCGTCAGTTTGTTCTTGAACTTCTTTTTTGAAGAAAAAAATGACGCTCTGAATAGTTACACTGATGAAAGGGACAGAAGACAACCACCTGTTTGTAGCACGAAGCCAAAAGAAAATCCATGTAGATTTCTAAAAAAACCACTTAGTTGCCGAAAAATTCGTTCTGATCCGGTGTTCAAACCAGGGGTTGCAGCCATCTTGCTACAAACGGGTGGTTGTCTACGTTCCCTTTCTTAACCTTCCCGCAACTTTTGATTCCGCATAACTCATTTGCAATACTTGTGTCCATGTGCTTCGAGTTGTCGATGAATTCGTCTTCTTGCTGTCAATTCCTACTTTCCTGGTTAGCAAAATTGACAGTGCAACCACACCGGAAATCCACTGATTCCAGGTTCGAACTCCGGATCAGGACAAAGTTTTCAGCAACTAAGAGGCTGTTTTTTTTAGAGAAAGCCGCACGGATTGCCTTGTGGCTTCGTGCTACAAACGGGTGGTTGCCTTTTCCCTTTCCTAACCCCCTCTACACCTTGCGGGTTTCCGCAGAACTCATTTGCAGTTATACTAATGATTGCAGAAGCATCTTAAGCAGCCAAAGAGAACTAATAAAGCTAGATTTCTCGGCAACAGCTGCAGCTCTGTCCTAAATGAAGCTGAAATCTGAAGGAACGCAAGTGTAGTTGTTTCGATAAAAACATCATTTTATGCGTCATTTCCAATTTTGGACGCTGTGACTGAAACCCTACTGTTCTATCCTTCCGTACGAATCGTGATTATCCTAAATAACAGGGCGTCTTTAAGCCTCGACTCCCCATTCCCTCTTATTTTTTATATTTTTTTGTAAACTAACCTCTTAAAAACTGAACGATTGCAGCCGAAGAACCGGATGAGGAGCGAGACAAGGACGGTGGCAGCGTGCACTACAACTACCTCCTGGGCATGCCGCTTTGAAGTCTGACTATGAAGAGGAAGGACGACCTGCTCAAGAAGCGCGACGAGAAGCGACAGGAACTCGAAGTGCTGCGTCGAAAGGCCCCCGAGAACCTCTGGGAAGAAGACCTGGACGCCTTCTCAGCCAAGCTAGACGAAGTGGAGCAGGCGCAGCGGGATGAAGAGGACTCTACTGGCGTCAAGACGACCAAGGGGTCCAAGGGCGGACGCTCTAAGGTACCTCTAGCTTTAGGGGCGAGAGAGAGAGAGAGATAAATAGAGAGGAAAGGCAGGGAGGTTAACCAAGCTTGGCTCGGTTGGCTACCCTACACTTGGGGTGGGGTAAAAGGAAAATAATAGAACGGAAAGAGATAGAAAAGAAGAGGAGTAAGAAAGAGAAGCATGAATAGTCAGCTCGAGACTAGACAGCACGGTCTCGCACAGTTCTTTCACAAGCGGTCGTGAAGTTTGGTGTTCCTTAAAAAGCACAAGAGGGCTTTCCTGGCTTTGCGCGTATGGGAAGCCGTCGGCCAAGGTCCCAGGATCTTCTCTTCTGTAAGCGGCCGTGAATCCAGCTGACAGAGCTTGGCTTCCATAATACGTCGTTCGGTCTGGTAAGCTGGGCAATGACATAGAATGTGCTCAAGCGTTTCCTCGCAGGCGCAGATGTTGCATGCCGAAGTGCTCGCCATTCCAAGGAGACGAGAGTACGAATTCGTAAATGCCACGCCCAACCTCATGCGACACAGTAAAGTTTCAGCGCATCGTGGGAACCCGGATGGCAAACGAAGTTGCAAGTTTGGGTCGATCGAATACAGGTGCGTGTTGGAGAAACCCTGCGTATTCCATCGTAGGAGAGATATACGGCAAGCAAGTGATTGTAGTTGCCTTGCAGCGTCCGTTCTCAAGAGTGGTATGGGCGTGCGCTGGTCTTGGTCATGAGCCGATCGAGCAGCTTCATCTGCGCGGTCATTGCCAACGATTCCGCAATGACTCGGCAACCACTGAAATACAATATCGTGACCTTCCGCGAGCGCTTCGTGGTAGTCGTGCCTTATCTGATATACCGATTGTTCATGTAGCCCGTGCTGCAGAACAAACCGTAGTGACTGTAAGGCTGACCTGGAGTCGCTTTGCGCTTTAGGGGCGATATATCTTAAGGATGAGGCTTGTCCAGTGTCTGTTGTCACGGCTACGTTGAATGGGATAACGGTCGGGTAATGTACGGTATAGTTGGTACATATGTGAGACCCGAAAATAGGTTAAGCAATAGACCAATATGAACGATACTTTCTACAGAAAAGTATGAGACACCCACAAGCGCAAACCTATAGTCGGTGCCGTCAACGTAGATACTATGGATTTTATGACCTAGCTTTGTTGTCGAGACTGTGTGACCTTATGTCCCTTTGTCTGTCAATTTACATTGTATATTTGAATAGCGCTCGGGTAACGTAAGGTATTGTCGAAACATATTACACACACACTAATTTAACAAAAGACTTTTATAAATCATAATTGTGTCAGAACAATAAAAACACCTATACAAGCACAAACGCAAAACACTTGTCGGTGACTTCAGCGTAGACATTATGACCCTTAAGACCTAGCTTCGCCGACTCGACATCATTCACTTTGCGAAGCTGCGTAAATTTTGTTTCTGTAGTAACTGGCCACTTGGTGACAGCTTGTACACAAAAGGTGCGGAAGTGTGCGATGTATGCGGTGACGTGTTTGGTTGTGTTAATGTCAGCAGACCACTAAAGTTCTTACCTTAATCGAAAAGCGTTGCCGTGCCCCTTTATTACCGCACACGCTGGATCGACACCTGGGACTGCTCTTGCATATGCATTTATCTTGCAGGCCGTGGCGTCTAAGAAGGCCGAAAGCGAGACGAAGCCCTCGGCGTTCGCGGAGCGCGTTGTGCCAAAGGTCAAGTGGGAAGCGAAGGCCAGGACCACCGGAGCGTGCCGCGGGGCCGCCAAGAAGGCGACTGGCGATGCTGCTGCCGATGGCCTCGGTGCCGCCAAGAAGGCGACCGGCGATGCTGCTGCCGATGGCCTCGTTGATGACGGGGACGGCAACGCTGCAACGTTGACCAGCACCACCAGTACCGGCGTCCTTGAACGGGGAACAGATTCCGCACCCACCAAGGTGCCACTGCGTAAACGAGAAGGTGTCACTAAGGACACGTCTTCTATGACTAAAACAAAGTCCAAGAAGAGAAAAAACTCTCGGTCGGGCTCCGATTCTTCGGGGAACGATGAGCCGCCCAACAGCGTGGGTTCAGACGACGATCTCGACCCGTGGCGGGCCTTTCGGTAAGCGCAACGCACTGGTTGTAAAGACGAATCACTGGTAACAATTATAACCTACAGACACCAGGGAATAGATGGGAAAAAGCACCAAAATTTATTTATGTCGCTGAAGTCTCAACTTTTTCTATTCGCCTTGTTGTCTAAATGTAACAGGGGATGGAAAGAAACGCGAACAGTGCGGTGCACTGTTTTCATCACACTCTGACCACAGTGGCACACGCACACACGCCGACGCACGCACGCACGCAAAATCCATAATGGTTCTTGATTGCATACTGGATGACACTAGTGACATTTTATTAACAACCAGTCTAGAGCCACTTGAAAAGTATTGCGAAACAGCGGATGATGTAGATCCCACACTACTCGCGTTTCTTTCCATCGCCATTGTACATGCATCTTAGCTCCTGCTTAAGTAGGTATATCACTAAATTAGAACTTGAATTAGCATGACACCAGAAGGCGGAGAGGGTATGCATTATCGAGATAGTTGGCGAGGATTCAGAGCCTTAATGTCCAACGAGACGGAATGTCCAATGGGTCACGTGATGGGCGAGACTGAATGTCCAACGAGCCTGAATGTCCAACCGAGACTGTATGTCCAACGAGCCTGAATGGCCAACGAGCCCGAATGTCCAACTGAGACTGAATGTTGATCGAGACGGAATGTCCAACGAGCATGAATGTCCAACCGAGACTTAATGTCCATCGTGACGAAACGTCCATCGATACCATCGGCAGTTTCGTCCGTCGGCCCAGACACCATGCACCTGCGGAAAAAGCGCAGGGCAAAGTGTGCCAACTCCCATGCGCCGACCACCTCTTCGTACGTTGAAGAAACCACGAACTTCTATGAAGGAATGCGGCAGTACAAGAATGACCTCCATCAAAGAAACAGCGTACAGAGCGCAATGGCGTAACACTGCGAGCAGTTTGACTACCATACCAGTCCCGATGGTGCGCTGTCGAGCTCTTTGCATTGTTTTGTACACTTCCCAGCTGCATTCCTTGGGATGCATAAAGAAAGCGAAAACAGGTACGAGAAACTTGAATCTGGGAAACGACTATGCCACCAAGCTTTTTGCAGTTTGAACTGCCTGAACATAATTACAGGTGACGGCCCATTGAAAGTGCTTCGGCACTTCAAACCTGACTATAAGTGGAAAGGCGTCTGAAAAAGAGAAGAAAAAAAATACAAAAACGTGGGCGTTTTTTTGTTATGTTGGTATGACTGAACTGCAGACGTGTTGGGAAATTAGTGAATATCTTATACGGTGACTCAAGAATTCGGAGAAGTCATTAAAGTTTAAAAACCCTTCTAATTGCCGAGACATAACAGATTTTTGACCACATTGAAGCTTGACGAAATTCGTTTTTTGCGAGTGATAAATCGTCCCATACGGCATAAACGCTGCGTTTCTACCTCCTTCCTTCGTGAAACCTGGCCGCTGCAACTTTCAAGGTACCCTAAATAATGCAACTGCTCTTTAATATGTAGCAAAGGGCATGACAATATCTGATGGTCTCTGTCAATGCTACATTTAACAAAACAAAACTTGGCGATATGGTGCAGAGCTATCGGAAATTTTCAGCGCACAACAATGCCCTCATAAGACGTTCACAATCGTCCGTTGTTATGCCTGCGAGTCCACAGCGAACGTCCATGCCTCTGAAAAAGTCAATCTGTGTCAAGACCAGCACGCGAGCTCGCCTGACGCGAACAACTCAACGGCGTCTTCACTTGGCAGCGCCTTTCTGTCGGGCAATGGACAGCGAGCTCCTCAACCCACGAGAGCGTCGAAGCAATCGGCGCCTTCCTGTCTGGCGAGTCTGACGCAATGCCTGGCGACGTCACTCGTCCTTGGGTGCAGCCACGTGCAGCGCAGCGGCTCCGCATTCGATGAGAATGACGCGACCCAGCGGTCACCCCATTGGAGGACTCTGACCTCACGACCAGCGGCGCTTCTGGTTGGACGTTTGGTTACTCAAAGAATCCACCCGGTGCATATAAAAAAGCCCCGCGGCGCGTCGCGAGGAGTAGACCTATGTGTTAGAGAGAAGATCTATGTGCTCAGATCTTCGGGTCTCTATGCTGTCGACCCCAGTGCCGCATTTGTAACGCCTCTGTATATATGCTGTACATAAACCTTGTTCAACTCACCATCGTCTCGTCCGCTCGTCTATCAGCTCTGCGCAGAAGCAGTCACGAGCTGAGAAACCTACGCTACCAAACGGCTGGTGACTGTGTCGGCGGAAATTGGAGCAGTGGCGCCTTCGGGACCGTGTTGGCGTCGCCGTGTTTCGCAACAGTGGAGGTCAGCGGTGGGATTTCGTGGCGCCCTTCGTAACGTCGTCGGAGGCGCGTTTCACAACAGTGGTTGGTTGCTGCGGGATCGGCCGGCGTCAGCGACATCGATGCGGTGAGTGCCTGATGTTTTCCCCTCAGTTCACCAGACTACTCTAGCTCAGGTTATAGCAGTTTAGAGAAGGGCTGTGTGAAGCATTAGAGTGAGCTTTGATCGTTTGCAGCCAAGTCTAAGCGCTTTGAAACCAAAGTTAATGCGGAGGGTGTAAACACGGGAGTGTTACAAATTGTTTGCGCGTCTTGCTAGTTGACTTATAATGGGTACGGCAAGTAAATTCTTAACAGGGGCAAACAGCAAGAGGCTAGTGTGAACGATGGAGAACCTTAAAGTGAAGAAACTCATCAAAATTTGTGAGGAACTCGGCATTACTTTGGGCCGTGCGAAACGAAAGCAAGCGATCCTTGAGATCATGAGGGATGGAGTGTCGGCTGAGGAAGTCGATGAGGCCTGGGAGGATATCAAAGCACGCCACGAGGAGGCTGAAAGGCAAGAAGTGGAAGCTCGCGAACGTGAAGAAGCTGAAAAGCGAGGAGTTCGCGAACGTGAGAAATCTGAAAGGCGAGAAGTCCGCGAACGTGAAGAAGCTGAAAGGCGAGAAGTTCGCGAACGTGAAGCTGAAAGGCGAGAATGCCGTGAGGAGGCCGAGAGGCAGGAGCGCCTTGAGTTGAAACGAATAGATTTGGCAATCCTACAGTGTCGCAGGCGCCTAGCATAGCTTCTGCGACAGTTCAGGTCAGCAATCAGAGAATTCGCGACCAACTGCCAGCGTTCGTAGTAGGCGAGGACATGGCAAAGTATCTCGTCAAGTTTGAACACGTCTGTGAGTGAAATGCTTTAAGTGCCAACCACTGGCACGCGTATGCACGCGCCTACGCGTCAAAAGCGTCTAGTCACGCCTGTGGAGGAAAAGGGCGCGCAACCACTGGCACGCGTCAACCGCGTTGACGCCCACGCGTCCAAGGCCGATGCACAATGTTGCTTCACCTTTTGGCTTAGAACTGTCCAAGTTCGGCACAGAACGGCATGTTTCTAACTGGAGCGGGTTTATATATTTGAACACGTCTGTGAGCTAAATGCTTTGGAGCGGTCTCTTTGGGTGCAGAACCTGTTAGCTCTTCTTCCCAGCGAAGTGTCCGACGCGACAACTTGCATGTCGAGGGAAGCGTTTGAGAGCTATGCCGAGGTTAAGGAAGTGCTCTTGAGATGTTATAAGTTGTCACCCGAGGCTTTCAGGCAAATGTTCCGGTATGCTAAAAAGGGGAATGAGTCACTCGTTGACTTCGTGTTTCGTCTTAAAGCCGACCTAAACGAATGGCTCAAGGGCGAATGTGTTTATGACGACCACGATAAAGTGGTACAATGCATTGCATTCGAGAAATTCTACCGCTGCATCGAGGAGGATGTCAAGCTTTGGCTGCAAGACAAACTTGGTGAAGTACAGCTAAACAGGGCAGAGCTGAGGAGTATTATACTCACCGAAAGTTGCATATCAGGGCAGTGCGCATTGAAAAGGATGAAAGGAAAGAGGGCTTTTCAAATAAACCTGATCAACAAAAACCTGCTCCGCGCCGTAATTTCAAGAAGGACCCGTCTCTTACGAACGACACCGTAGGGGAAGGGCAAACGGAAGCGGAGAAATCGAGTGAGGTTCCTAAACAACGCACTGATACCACACGGGCGTTTGAATCACGGAAGCCGCTAATCTGCTACAACTGCAAAAAGGAGGGCACATCGCAATAAACTGTAAGCAAAAGTTTGCTTTTCCAACAATCCGAGAATCGGAAAAGAACATGCGGTTGTTAGAGCCGTATATCCAAGAAATTAGTGTGAATGGGAAAACGTGTCGAGCACTTCGTGATTCAGCGGCAACCATGAACGTTGTCCATCCTTCATTTGAGTCTTTAGATGACTTTACAGGAGAATGCGCGTGGATCAGGCCAGTCGCCGGAGAGCAGAGTGCTTGCTTACCAATCGCTACAGTTGTCATTGAAGGCCCGTTCGGTAAGCTTCGCACCGAAGCGGCTGTGTCTACCGCGCTTCCCGATCGTTTTCCTTATCTATTCTCTAACAACTCCAAGCAGCTTCTCAAAGAGCAGGGTAAATCGTTCTTCCCCAACTTAGTGTACACGGCCCTCACGCGATCGCAAGCGCGGAAGCTTTCGCAGGCGCTTGATCATGTTCAATGCTGTGAACCTTCAAGTGACCTTGGCGGCGAGTCGACGGAACCTCAGAGAGAAAATTTTCTGTGTGAGTCATGTGAGCAGTCACTCGAGCGGCCTGTCGCCGAAGCGACTGGCGCGGTTTCCGTAGCAGGGGGAGACGACATGGTGCCATTGAGTCAGAGCGATAGGGGTGCAACACTCTCGCCTGTAGCGGAAAGTTGGAGTGAGCTGTCGAGGGTTGATCGAGAAATGCTCATTCGAGAGCAGCGTGAGGACCTCTCGATAAAAGCGCTGATGGAAAGCATAAACTTGGGAAAAAAGAAAAAGAATGTTTCTTTTTTTTGAGAAAGCAGGGCTTTTGTACCGGAGCTACACAAATTCGCAAGGTCGCAAGTATGAGCAGCTCTTGGTGCCACAAAAGTATCGTCGCCAACTATTGGAACTGGCGTATGAAAACGCATGGGCAGGGCATCTCGGCATAAAAACGACCAAGGCTAGAGTTTCCCTTGAGTTTTATTGGCCGAAATGCTGGAAGAATATCGAAGACTTTGTACGCTTATGCGACACTTGTCAGAGAGCAGGTAAATCCACGGACAAGTGGAAGGCACCCATGAAGCTTGTGCCAATTCTCACAGAACCTTTTCGGCGCCTAATTGATATCGTCGGGCCACTGCCAGAGTCAAGGCAAGGTTGTCGGTACATCCTGACGGCTCTCTGTGTAGCCACAAAATTTCCGGAAGCGATACCACTTAAGGAGTTCAATTCCCCTCATGTCGTGGATGCACTGCTATCTATATTTGCCCACGTCGGATTTCCTTCTGAAATCCAATGCGACGACGGTAGTGTCTTTACTATCTGCCTTACCTCACCTTTATGGATAAATGCGGAATAAAAGTAGTGCACAGCTCGATTCATCACCCGCAATCTAATCCGGTAGAGCGTACGCATTCCGTTCTGAAACGGATACTGAGAGCTCTTTGCTACGAGCACAAATGCGACTGGGAAGTGTGTATTCCTCCCGCTACGTTCGCTTTGAGATCACCTCTTCATGAGAGCACTGATTTTAGCCCTGCAGAGATTGTCTATGACAGGAGTTTGAGAACATTATTGCGGATGCTGCGTGAGTCCTGGGAGGGTTTCGATGAGGACCCTAATGTAGTTGCGTATCTTCTAGACCTCCTTCAGAGGCTTGGAAAAACGAAAGACCTAGTGAAAAGCCACATGAAGGCTGCACAAGTGTTGTCGAAGGAGTACTACGACAAACCGGCGAAGAATCGTGCTTTTGAAGTTGGTAGTCAGGTAATGCTGCTGTGGTCGTCCAAAAAGAACAAGCTTGAGGTTCATTGGGAAGGGCCCGCCAAAGTAATATCGAAGCTTTCTGATACCCAGCAGGGGCGCCTGCGCAAGTAGGCATTTGGTGTGTAGCGACACCACGGACTCGAGCTAACGGGGGAGTTTCGACTCCCTCCCACGCCTAGCCGTGCGTGGCTTTGCCGTGTCCGGGGAAAAGGGGATCCTGGGGGTTGAGCCGACGCCGGGTGATTGGACCTTTAAGGCCCCCCGGCAGAGGCAACACACCCCTTTGGCCCCGGCTTCACGTAGACGGCACCCCTGGGCTGACCCACCCAGGGGAAATCGGCAGTCGCCTTTTCCTATCTCTCTCTCCCTACATCTTCTTTATCTCTCACTATTGATCTGTCCTGTCTTCTACTCTCTTCCGTTTACTTCCAATTTTCCTGGCGGCAAGGGTTAACCCTGTGCAAATAGCCTACCTTGGTCTAGGCGCATTGGGTTATGGCAGTGTTGTACGGCTGACGTCTGCAAGCTTTCAGCACCTGTAAACTTGCAGCGTCCCCTTGTTGGGCTCCGTGGTGGGTGGCCGCCAACGCTGCTGAACAAAAATAATACCGGCATGCATGGCGCATTACCTCTACTATCTGATCGTACCGGCCTAAAGCGGGTACGCACCGACGACATAAATCTCTTCAACCAGCCAATAGAAACTTTTCCCCACTTCCACGTCATTCACTGTGAAAAAACCGGAAAGCAAGCCACGGACCGTATCTCCTTTCGTAGTTGCCAGGTGTCTTACGGAAACTCTCGGGGCTGGATACAAAGTAACCAAAATGGCGAGCGGAGACCTTCTTCTAGAAATTCGGGACAAAGCACAATTTGTAAAGCTAAACAGCCTCTCAACGTTTGGGGATGTACCGATCACCGTAACACCACACCGATCCATGAACACCTCTCGCGGAGTGGTATCTGATGCAGACTTACTTGAGCTCACCGAGACTGAACTTTTGGAAGGGTGGAAGAGCGAAAATGTCAATAATGTACAGAGAATTATCATCAGAAGAGATAACAAGGAAATACCAACGAAACACTTGATACTCACGTTTGCATCCAGTAAACTACCAGATTCCATCCAAACAGGGTACACAAAGACTTCTATCAGGCCGTATATACCAAATCCTCGTCGTTGCTTCCAATGCCAGAGGTATGGCCACGGCTCTAAAACCTGTCGTGGTCGCCAGACTTGTGCACAATGTGGAGTCCTAGGCCACGTGTCCGAGAACTGCAAAGAACCGCCACACTGTGTAAACTGTGAAGGAAACCATGCTGCATATTCACGCTCCTGCACATACTGGAAAAACGAAAAAGAAATAATTACATTGAAGGTGAAGGAGAACATTACGTTTAAGGAAGCACGGCGAAGAGTCGCTCCATTCTATGGACCTACATACGCTGATGCGGCGCGTCAGGGGGCACCGCCGCACCAGCCCTCGCCACCCCTTCGGCCCGCGCGGAGCGAGCCGTCGGCTGTGGCACCTGCCCCCAAGGCGGCTGTAGCCCAGGCTACAGCGCCTACTCCTAAACAGAGACTGGAGACTCCAGAGTCTTCGGGTCTCAAGGCCTCCCCTCACCAGGCGAGGCCCAAAATCCAAACTAACAGCCCGCACGTGCGGGCATCCAGTGCCTCCGAGGAGGCAATGGATACGTCGGCACCCTTGGTGCCGAAAGAGCGGCGTGGCTCCTTGGAGCGCGCCAAGAAAACAAAAAAGCAAATAACAGGGCCTGGTGATGGCCCTGTTAAGTGAACTCAAACTCCCCGTCTAAACAGCCACTCGCTTTTCGTACACACAGCATTATTTTACATTCACCATGAACACTCAAATTATACAATGGAACGTCAGGGGCCTTCTAAGAAACCTTGACGACATCCAAGAACTCCTACACGAACACTCGCCAAAAGTACTGTGTGTACAAGAAACACACCTTAATTCAAAACACACAAATCTTCGCAAATACGTTATTTTTCGAAAGGACCGTGATGATGCCATGACATCATCCGGAGGTGTTGCCATCATAGTGAATCAAGGAATTGCATGCACACAATTACAACTCCAAACATCCCTTGAGGCAGTGGCTGTTCGAGCGGTTCTTTTTGATAAACTGATCACAATCTGCACCATTTACATTCCTCCTAGCTATCAGCTGCAAAAACGTGATTTACACTCTTTAATTGATGAACTTCCGGAACCTTATGTTCTCCTTGGAGACTTTAATGCGCATAGCAGGCTATGGGGTGACTCTCGGTATGACGCGCGAGGTCGACTGATCGAACAGTTCCTTCTCTCGTCGAGCGCGTGTCTCCTAAACCGAAAAGAACCAACCTATTATAATCTCGCCAATAACACCTACTCCTCCATAGACCTAAGCATAGTATCTCCATCCCTTGTGTCTCTACTCTAGTGGAAAGTCGTCAGTAATCTGTACGGAAGCGACCACTTCCCCGTAGTTTTGAGCACAAATACAGTAACTGAGTGTCCATCATGTGCTCCCAAGTGGCTCATAAACAGAGCCGACTGGGAACAGTTTTATACCATCGCTCGTCTAGGTTGGAATGACATATGTACTTTGAACATTGATGTTGCTGTCAACTTCTTCACAGCGTTTTTGATTGATGCTGCAACAAAATGCATCCCACAAACAAATGGACACCCTGGAAAATGGCGTGTGCCATGGTGGAACTCTGAATGCCGAAACGCGCGCAAACAGCAAAACAGAGCTTGGAGGCTGCTTCGGAACTCACCGACAGCCGAAAATCTTGACACCTTCAAGAAAATAAAGTCTCAAGCTAGGAGAACGCGTCGGCAGGCCAGAAGAGAAAGCTGGCAGAAGTTTTTGTCAGGGATCAATTCATACACACAAGAGGCCAAAGTCTGGAACATGGTCGGTAGGATAGCAGGGAAACAAGTACACACACTTCCACTCGTAAACACTCAAGGTGATACCTTGGAAGATCAGGCAAACTTCCTCGGGGCACACTTTGAACGGGTATCCAGCTCGTCCCACTATACTGACACTTTCCAAAAATACAGAACAAGAATAGAAAAGCAGAAACTCGAACACAAATCCACTAGATACGAGGCATATAACCAAGCTTTCAGTCTTGCTGAGCTCCGAACATCTCTAAACTCCTGCAGCACGTCTGCCCCAGGTTCTGACCGTGTTGTATATGAAATGCTAAAAAACCTGCCAGCCGAAACACGAAAAACCCTACTTTGTTTGTACAATGCTATCTGGTTTTCTGGCACTATCCCTACCTCCTGGAAAGAGGCTATTATTATTCCCATTTTGAAAGAGGGCAAGGACACTTCTTTAGCTTCAAGTTATAGGCCTATTGCACTTACAAGCTGCTTGTGCAAAGTATTCGAAAAAATGATAAACTGCCGACTTGTACATATCCTTGAAACAAACAATTTGCTCGACCCATTTCAGTGCGGGTTTCGAGAAAGTAGATCCACCACAGACCACCTTGTTCGTATCGAGGCACAGATAAGAGACGCCTATGTCCATAAACAATATTTTCTCTCTGTGTTCCTCGATATCAAAAAGGCGTATGATACAACATGGCGTTTTGGAATCCTAAGAGACCTGTCCCACCTTGGTGTGCGCGGAAGAATGTTTCATATAATCGAAAGCTACCTGTCAAACCGGACATTCCGTGTCCGTCTGGGCAGTGTGCTCTCTCAAACATTTGTCCAGGAAACAGGCGTGCCACAAGGTGGCGTGCTTAGTTGCACACTTTTTCTCATCAAGATGAATTCCTTGCACTTGTCCATCCTTCGCAATATGTTTTATTGTACATATGTCGACGATGTCCAGCTTGGCTTTAGATCTTGCAATCTGGTAATGTGTGAGCGACAGGTTCAGTTAGGTTTAAACAAGGTCTCCAAATGGGCAGAGGAAAACGGATTCCGACTGAACCCACAAAAGAGCACGTGTGTCTTGTTCTCTCGAAAGAGAGGCATGCACTCGGAACCTGACATTCGACTGAACGGGCAACGTCTGTCTGTCAAAGCAGAGTATAAATTCTTAGGCTTAATCTTGGACAACAAGTTGACCTTCGTACCGTACATCAAGGATTTAAAAACAAAATGTTTAAAAGCCATGAATGTTATTAAAGTGTTGTCACGTACTACGTGGGGTAGTGATAGGCAATGCCTCATGAACCTCTATAAAAGCCTCATTCGCACCCGCTTAGATTATGGGGCCGTTGTCTATCAGTCTGCTACTCAAAGCACCTTGAAGATGCTGGACCCCGTGCACCATTTGGGCATGCGCCTTTCTACCGGTGCTTTTCGCACCAGCCCCGTAGAAAGCCTTTATGTTGAGTCAAATGAGTGGTCGCTTCATCTGCAAAGAACATACATGTCCTTTGTATACTTCCTTAAGGTGAAAGCAGACAAGAGGCACCCCTCATACTCTACTATTAATGACTTGTCGAGCTCCATTCTTTTTCAAAACAGGCCTTCAATGAGGCAGCCCTTCTCAGTTCGCCTGAAGGGTCTAGCTGAGGACACTGGAGTGTCACTCGAACACAGTTTAATGGCTCCTGTAGCATACCCGCCACCGTGGCAGTGGCAGACTATAGACTGCGATGTGTCTTTTCTAGAAGTTACAAAACATGCGCCCATTGCTCATATCCGAACATATTTCCTGGAACTTCAACACAAATACACACGTCCTGAGTTTTTTACAGATGCCTCTAAGTCTAACTCCTCTGTGTCCTACGCTGCTGTTGGCCCTTCCTTTTCGGATGCTGGCCCTCTACATCCAGGCACAAGTATCTTCACAGCGGAAGCTTACGCGATACTTGTGGCAGCTAAACACATTAAACAATTACAAATACAAAAAGCAGTAATTTATACAGACTCCCTCAGTGTGATAACGGCTCTGCACAGTCTTAAAAAACAAAAAACCCTGTCCTTGTCTCACTTTACTCCATATTTCGCACACTCTACACACTCAACCAACATGTTGTGGTGTGCTGGGTGCCAGGGCACCGTGAGATCCAAGGCAACGTGAGGGCGGATCAGCTCGCTGCATCCGTCCACAAAAACACTGCCCCTACACCCATATCAATCCCGGTCCTTGATCTGAAGCACTCTCTCAAACGAAACCTCAGGGACTACTGGCAGAGCAAGTGGGATACACACACACAAAACAAACTACACGTTATCAAGCCACACCTTGGCCATTGGCCACCAGTATCAAAATCACGTCTAACAGAGGTAGCACTAACAAGACTCAGGATAGGACACATATACACGACACACACACATCTTTTGTCTGGTGGTGATCCACCATTGTGTGATAAATGTGGTGAGGCATTAACAGTTCTTCACGTTTTAATTCAATGTAAACATTTAGACACTCTAAGAAGACAACACTTCCCACTATCCTACCGACAACATATACCTTTACACCCTGCAATGTTCGTCGGTAGGGAACCGCTTTTTAGTCACAAATCATTATTAGCGTTTTTAAAGAAAATTCATAATTTTCATATCATATACCCGGGCATACCGTAGCCCGACCTCTCTAGAGAGGTTTTTGCTGCGGTGGCTACACAGGAAAGCACTTGCCTCACGGCCCTTGCACACAAGGGTACTAACGTGTGAGGTACTTGTGCTAATGCCATACATGTCCACCATCGTTTTTCATTATCACCATCTTTTGTCACCTATTCACACCATGCACACCTTTCACGGCATAGTCATGATTTTATTACTTGTATGTTTTACCCGCTTTACTGCGAGGAATTTTATGGCCCCTATACAGCCGCTAATCACAACCATTGTCCACATTCCTGTCTCATGAACTGGTGCTCTTTGGCCATCAAATGGCCCTTGCGCCAAAAAACACCATATATCATCATCATCATCATCGAAGCTTTCTGATACCAATTATGAAGTGACATTATGAAGGCGGCCGAACAAAATTTACCACTGTAACTTGATGAAACCATACGTTCAACGTCAAGCGGTCGTAAATCTGCTGTTGAATGCTTCAGAGGAAGAGGGAGCAGAAATTTTGAGTTCTATAGTTATGTTATCGAAAGGGGATCGGAGGTAATCTTTGAGCAGTTGAACCTAGAGCCTAGGTTAAGTGAAGTCCAAAAGGAGGACCTGAGAAGGATTGTTTCCGAGTTTGAAGACGTGTTTTCGGACCGTCTCGGAAACACGACGGTGATCGAACACAATATCGAGCTAACTTGTGTGGAGCCAATCCGTAGCGAGCCGTATCGTTGTTCCCCTGTGCAAAAGCAGATCATGAAAGAGGAGATCGATAAAATGCTGGAGTTGGGAGTCATAGTACCGGGCGAGAGTGACTATATATCCCCTCTAATACTGGTTCAGGTGCCAGGAAAAGATCCGAGGCCACGCATCGATTATCGTCGTCTTAACGCCATAACTCGAGACCAAACTTACCCGATACCAAACCTAGAGGAGAGGGTGGAAACTGTCACAGTCCAGCTATATTTCCACGTTAGACTTCGTGCGAGGGTATTGGCAAGTCCCCCTTACAGAGCGCGCTAGCCGCTATGCCACATTTGTTTCTCCATTTGGAACGTATCGTCCACTTAAGCTGAGCTTTGGATTGAAAAATGCGCCTTTTTGTTTTTCAGGCTTAATGGACCGCGTTCTTAAAGGCCTCTCTGAGTTCGCTCTGCCGTATCTTGACGATGTCGCCATCTTCTCCAACAACTGGGAAGAACATGTCGAGCATTTACGCGTCGTGCTGAACAGGTTGAAAGAGGCTGGCCTTACCATGAAACCTACTAAATGTCACCTAGGGTGCGGCGAGGTGTCTTACCTGGGGCACGTTGTGTGGCGTGGCCGGCGTAGACCTTCAGAAATTAAGGTAGCCGCCGTCGTGAACTATCCACGACCAACCACAAAATCTGAGATAAGGGCATTCTTGGGCTTGGCTGGATACTATCAGCATTACGTGCAGCATTACTCTAGCCTGGCCAGCCCTCTAACTGACGCACTTCGAAAATCCGAGCCGGTTAAAGTAGTATGGGACTGAGAAAAGGAGAATGCGTTTTGCCAGCTAAAACAGGCCAGGCCCTAAGCGAAAAGCCCGTTCTCATGGCACCCGATTTCTCTAAGAGATTTGTGATCAATGCGACGCCAGTGATCGCAGCTTGGGAGCTGCATAGTGCCAGAAAGACAGTGCTAGTAACGAATGTCCAGTTTTGTATTTAAGTCGAAAACTCAGCGGCAGGGAAGAGGCATACAGTACCTCTGAAAAAGAGTGCGCTTGCTTCGTGTGGGCTGTTCAAAAGCTAGCCTGTTATGTCTCCGGTTCGAGGTTTGTGGTTGAAACGGACCACTGTCCTCTAACCTGGTTAAATAACATGTCACCTAAAAGTGGCCGATTACTGAGGTGGAGCATGATACTCCAACAGCACAACTTTGACGTTCGCTACAAAAAAGGAAAGCTAAACGCTAATGCTGACGCAATGAGCCGTGCGTTTAGTTAGTACTTTCTCCACCTTTCGGTTTCTCGCTGGCGATTCGGGGCAAAATTTTGTCGTTATCACGGCCTTAGCTGAGCGCTCTCGTCCAGAATGAGCTCAAGGAGCCAACTTTATGTTCTATTCTATTTCGTTAAGCTATTGTACGTGTAAAAATTTGAGTTGTCATTTTAAGAGTATTGTGTCCCACATGTGCTTTTTGATGTAGAGGGAACGAAATTCCGATAGACACGTAGCTAGGTTTATGTTGTACTATACTTTGTCTGGTGTTCTGTCGGGTGACCGAGGGCACTTCCTTGTGTCGTGTGTTGTCTTTTGTCGAACCATTCTTGAGAAGTTGCAGAACCATCGACAAGTGCTGAGACCAAAGATGGTCAGAAGAGACGATCGAGCGAAGGTGGCCGACAAGTTGTGGCGACAAGCCAGTGGAGTTGGGATCCGTCATCAAGAATGGGATGTGTTCCCTGAACGGAGTCTGGAGCTGCATTCTGCCCATGGCCCTGGAGGCGAATCTGGAGGGACCTGGCGAACGAGCGCGCCTGCCATCCGAGCCACGTGGAAGCAGCTCGTCTTTCCGGCGGATTGTCTGGCGGCGGGGGTGCTGTTATGCCTGCGAGTCCACAGTTGAACGTCCATGCCTCTGAAAAAGGCAGTTTGTGTCAAGGCCAGCACGCGAGCCCAACTGAAGCGAACAACTCAATGGCGTCTTCACGTGGCGGCGTCTTTCTGTCGGGCAACGGACAGCGAGCTCCTCAACCCACGAGTGCGTCGAAGCTATTGGCGCCTTCCTGTTTGGCGAGTCTGACGCAATACCTAGCAACATCACTCGTCCTTGGGTGCAGCCACGTGCAGCGCAGCGGCTCCGCATTCGATGAGAATGACGTGGCCCAGTGGCGACCCCATTGGAGGATTCTGACCTCACGACCAGCGGCGCTTCTGGTTAGACATATGGTTATTCAAAGAATCCACCCAGTGTATACAAAAAAGCCCTGCGGCGCGTCGCGAGGAGTAGACCTATGTGTTAGAGAGGAGAGCTCGGCTCTTCGGGTCTCTATGCTGTCGACCCCAGTGCCACATTTGTAACGCCTCTGTATATATGCTGTACATAAACCTTGTTTAACTCACCGTCGTCTCGTCCGCTCGTCTATCAGCTCTGCGCAGAAGCAGTCGCGAGCTGAGAAACCTACGCTACCAAACGGCTGGTGACTGTGTCGGCGGAGATCGGAGCAGTGGCGCCTTCGGGACCGTGTTGGCGTCGCCGTCTTTCGCAACAGTGGAGGTCAGCGGTGGGATTTCGTGGCGCCCCTCGTAACGTCGTCGGAGGCACGTTTCGCAACACCGTCCTCTCCTCTCGTTCTTGTGAATAAGTTGTTTAGCGTTTTTAACTTCCCCACTATCCACATTTATTCATGTAAGCAGACAGACAGACAGAGAACATTATTGGGTCCTGAGAAACGCTACTCCTTTATAGCAACGCCGCGGGCCATTCCTACGTAAGAACGGGGAGGCCTAACCTCACCGCCGCATCGTGGCCTCTCTGGACAGCTCGTAGTTGTGGTAGCAACTCTGAACTTCGTAAGGCCGAATCCCAATCTTCTTCTGTGAGCCGACTTGGGCCCCGTAACAAGTGGCACTGCCTGAGCACATGTGCTAAGTCACTATTTGATTGATTGATTGATATGTGGGGTTTAACTTCCCAAAACCACCATATGATTATGAGAGACACCGTAGTGGAGGGCTCCGGAAATTTCGACCACCTGGGGTTCTTAAACGTGCACCCAAATCTGAGTACACGGGCCTACAACATTTCCACCTCCATCGGAAATGCAGCCACCGCAGCCGGGATTTGATCCCGTGACCTGCGGGTCAGCAGCTGAGTACCTTGGCCACTAGACCACCGCGGCGGGGCTGCTAAGTCACTAACCTGACCCCAATCAGGACAGGTAGAGTCAGAAGCCTCTGAGGAGAATATGCTGAGGAAAAATGGGGTTGGATAGGACCTGATCTGGAGCATTCTAAACGTGATGGCCTGAGGTCTAGAACTCTTGTTGTGCGGAGGAGCAAATGATCGCCTACTCAACTGGTAGTGTTTAGCCACTTCATTGAATGTAAGTAAAGCGTCCCTGAACATCTCACTGCCAACCTGCGGGCCTACGTCCTCCACAGCGTTGAGGGTTAGTGCGCGCGCCCGGGAGTGAGCAGTGTCATTCAGGTTTACTAGAGCCCAGTAGGGGTTCTAGATGTGCAGGAAACAAGGTAACGGTATGTGGAGAAAGTGTCCTATATACAAGTAGTTTATATTGTTACGGGGTCAGTGACTTCTGTGTAGACGCAATTACAGGGGAACAACCTCAGGCGAGAATCACAATGGCTGATTCTCGCCTGAGGTTGTTCCTCTGTAATTGCGTTTATACAGAAGTCACTGACCCCGTAACATATTGGTGGAGGTGCGGGGTATCCTTCTTCAGTGAATCTGTGAGTGGCCTGGCAACGTCAGTGAAGTTTAACAAAACGACGAAAGTAGGAACATAAGCTGATGAAGCTCCGGACGTCGGATGTAGAACAGGGCACCGGAAAGCTACGGACAGCGCAGATCTTTTCAGGATCTGGTTGGACGTCACCCGGCGTTTACAAGATGGCCTAGAATGGTAATCTGTCGGCGGCCAAATTGACATTGCTTGGAGTTTAGTTGTAGCCCAGCTGTTCTGGAGACCGCGAGAATTGCAGCGAGACGGGTCAGGTGGCTACCGAAAGTAGATGACAATAATATCACATCGTCTAGGTAACAATATACTTCTGTTCAGACGGAACCAGAGGCGAAAGCCTTGACCGCTGACCTTGAGTCGGTGAAGATTTTCGATCTCCTGTCATCCAAAAGGGCAAGGCCTACAGCCAACTGTTCGGCTCTTGAGAGAGTTGAGTCCCTAACTGACGCAGCATTGATAATAGAACCCATATGATTCACGGAAATAACAGCAAACCTAGCTGATCGACCGTACTGAGCAGCATTGACCAAACACACTGAATGAGGATCGTATTGTTGCTGATGTTCTTCAGAAGTGTGATGGCCCTAGCCGGGTGCCTTCCTGCGTTGTGCTGAGGATGGACGGTTCGCGGAAACGGAGAGACCTGGACGGCAGTACGCTGTTCATCCGGCAGTTGAAGACGGTGATCCTCTATGAGCGCCGAGCTGAGGCCTAGGACGGCCAGAATTTTCCTACCAGCCGGCGTAAAAGACAGGCGCATTAGCTGTGCAGTCTCTTGGACTTCGATGATCTCCTCTAGGGTGTTATGAACTCCTAGCTGCATAAGCCGTTCAGTGCTTGTTCACACGGGGATGCCCAACACCCTCTTTGCGCTTTTTCTGATCAGAGTTTCCAGTTTATTCATGGAAAACACAGATCGGCATTTGAGGACAGAAACAGTTAAATGCAACAGATAGAGAATTAAGGGCCGCTTCTAGCGCATTGTGCTGCTCTGTAGCCTTTTAAACTACATCAACGATGAAGCCACGACATTGCACTCATTCTTCATTGATTTGGTACATAACTGTAGACCAAGCTCATTGTGAATCACGAAGTCCCTTAATGATGTTGGCCTGGAGCTGCACATGTGTCAGAACATGCTGCACAGGTCCCTTCCATGCCCTCGTATACAGCCATGTTCGTATATTTGGAACGTTTCAGACACACAATAATGCAATGATCAAGAATTATTCAGTTTTTCCATTTGTTAGTATCTTGCTTCGCTACACGATCTTCTCCCCTATAGAAAAAAATTACGCGAGTTTCGTAGCATGCATGCATGAACATAAGTTGCTGTTTCTACTTCGTCGAAGACTGTCATGATTTCTAAACACATCACCTACTAACATTAAAGTCCGAGCCAGTGCAATACATAAAAATCACTTTTACATCACAAAAACTTACGGGTTTTTCCGGAAAGAAACTCCTAATGCCTAAATATTCAATCTGAAATTTTGAAATCGTCCCGCCGCGAACGGTATTAGCTCCCGGACCAAATACACTGTGAAATGTGCTACAATTAGCAGTGCACTATAGACGTATAATAATAATATTAATAATAATAATAATAATAATATAATATTAATAATAATAACTGTGATTATCATTGTTGTTGTTCTGAAGCAGGTCATTGTGTTTAACCTCGCGTTTATAGTTACTATATAGCCTCCCTGAAGGTAGCACATGCACCTTTGACCAGTCTCTGTCATCCGGTAAGTTACCTAAAGACGAAGATTGGCAAGGTAGTCCCTGTATTCCAAGGCGGACGGGCACTCAACCCGCAATTATCGACCCATTTCACTAACATGCAAATCAGGTGTTCCCCAAGGCAGTGTACTGGGTCCATTACTGGTTTCAATTTTTCCACGCGTGTTTCTTATTTTCACTTTTGTTTCTTTCGGTTGCCGCCCACAAGGCCTGTCATGAATGCTCAGTGCAAACTGTGCCTGATTGTTCGAGAAGGTTCGCAACCATTGTAGATTGTTCTACAATGGTCGCGCGCAAAAAGCGAACACACGAGATTATTCCAGAGCTTGCGCGACGACCAGTGATAGTGCTAGGGTATTCGACAGCACATTTATAAATGCCCACGCGCGTCATCACTTGTAGTTGATCGACAACTGATGCTCTGTTCGCCGCTATCAGTTCCAGTGTCTTGCTGTAATCTGACATTTTCCAGTTCCAGTGTCTTGCTGTAATCTGACAAGTTCCGGCCAATAAACAGTTTATTTTGACCACTCTGTCTGCTTCTTTCGTCCAGATCACGACACCGTGACAATATACATTAAAGACTTAGCCGCTAACCCTTAAACCTCAGTTAGGTTGTGCATGGATGACTGCGTCATCCACCTCAATAATCAATCTGTTGACTATCATTTTGCTCTTTAACATGACCTTAATCTAACCTTCAGCTGATGTGAAGATTGGAAAATGTCCCTTACGCCTATAAATGTAAGTTAATCTGGTTCACTAGAAAGCGTACTAACTAACCCTTTCTCTATACTATTAAGAGTACTGTTGTTTCAGTCACACCATCGTACAAATAACTCGGCGTTCACCTTTCATGAGATTTATCTTGGACTACGCACATAGCAGCTGTCCCTTTAAAGCCTCCCAGTCTCTCGGCTATCTTCGTAGAAACTTGCGAAGCGCTCATTCTGATTGATTGATTTGATTGATTGATTTGTGGGGTTTAACGTCCCAAAACCACCATTTGATTACGAGAGACGCCGTAGTGGAGGGCTCCGGAAATTTTGACCACCTGGGGTTCTTTAACGTGCACCCAAATCTGAGTACACGGGCCTACAACATTTCCGCCTCCATCGGAAATGCAGCCGCCGCAGCCGGGAATCGAACCCGCGACCTGCGGGTCAGCAGCCGAGTACCTTAGCCACTAGACCACCGCGGCGGGGCGAAGCGCTCATTCTAACGTACGCGCATTATCATTTCTAGCTTATGTTCACCCACAATTGCGGTATGCATCATCGACATGTCACCATAACAAGATTATCTTGTGCGTATGTTGGAAGCCGTCCAGAATAGGACAGCGAGATTCATTGCTGGTAACTACGACTACCGTTCAAGCATCACCCAAGTGAAACAAGACTTTGCATTTATGTCACTGAATCAACGCAGCGTCAATACCATTTTACGGTCATTTCATAGGTACATAAGTAATAAATCCCGCTGTTCGCCCCTTCATCTTCCTCTGCACACATTTCGACGCATTCACAACGCTCGTTGTTTCATGCACGTTCGTTGTCAAACACAGGGATTTACCTTATCACCATTAGCTCGAGCCATAGCACATTGAAACGGCCTTCCAGAATGCATTGTTTTCATCTCTAATCGTGAAAGTTTTTGTGATAACATGACTTCGTTGCATTTTACTATTATATAACTTTGTTGCACCTTGCTGTTTAGTATTTGTTTTCTTTGTTTTTTGTTCTTTTTTACTTTTTGTCTGTATTTTTTTGCAGTGCATTTACTGATGCTCCCCTTACTCAACGCCTTTTAATGGGCATGTAAGGCATTTTGAATAAATAATTAAACACTACAGGCGTTGAGTATACGCGAACGTAAACTCGTCTTGTCTGACCCCATTTCGGCCTCTATTTTGTATCAGGTCATTGAAAGCGCCGTATTCGAGCACCAGCACCTGTGGCTGCAACGTTCGCGTTCACAAATGCTGAGGTCACTCATACTCGGCTGCATTCCTTGCTAGTCGCGTAGGCAATGTTTCACGCGAATCTTACTTTTGCGAGGGCGACATGTGCTGGCACGTGTTGCGGACTACAATAGAGGTGTCACGTGTTGTGGACTACACTAAAATAACAGCCTGGCCCCCCTTAAGTGAATCGCAATTAAAGAAATACAAATGAAATTTTCATTCCTGATACTGGGGAGCCTCGTTTTCCGAACGAGACCGATTGTCTAACGAGACGGAATGTCCAATGGGTCACGTGACGGGCGAGACTGAATGTCCAACGAGCCTGAATGTCTAACCGAGACTGAATGTCCAACGAGCCTGAATGTCCAACCGAGACAATATCCAACGAGCCGGAATGTCCAACCGAGACGGAATGTCCAACCGAGCCGTAATGTCCAACCGAGACCGAATGTCCACCGATCGAGACGGAGTGTCCACTACTGGACATTCTGTCTCGTTGGACATTCAGGCCGCAAGCGGTTGGTGAGCGAGCGTCAGCCTCAAACGAGAAAGCCTGTTGAAAAGCAAACAGTGGCGTGGGCTTCAATTAAAGATATGCTGAACGGCACTTCTCCTTGTGCATGGCACTAGAAACACTGGGACAGTATATTGTAAAAGATGACTGCCGAATGGGGTGATCTGATAAAAAAATGAGTTAAGAGACTTGCAGTAGGTGCACTTTTACCTGCGACTAGTATTTATTTCTGGTCATAGAAGTACTTTCACAGCGCCAACACAGAACAAGCGCTGGCGCCGCTTGCAGACATGTGTATACGATTGAGCGCCCTGTCAAGCAGCGCCTCTTCTATTTTTAGAGGAGGCGCTGGCAATGTCACACCTAGCAACAAATTTACCATAACGGTCCGCAAGCAACATTAGATTACAACACCAGCGAAATCACGAGCACAGCGTCAGTTTCTTTGAATGTGTATTGCCTCAAGATACGTCTGGGTGTGCCCAAATGGCGGGATGAACTAGCTGTACAGAGACGCAGAAAATTCGCACTTGCTTTGTACTTCTCTTGTTGTGTGCATTTCATATCTGTTTGCCCAGTGGACGTAATCCATGTGAGCCAAGGTTTCAGCTAGACAACAGCAAACTGTTTTATTTTCGGACAAGGTCGTTGTTTATGTGCACTGCGGTTGACGTCATAGCATAGACTAAAGAGAGCTCACAGAAAAGACATGAAATGTAGCAGGGAATAGATATTAGTCCTTTCAGGCTCGCGTGTTTCATAGCTCAAACGTGATAAGGTATGTCATACTAGGATCATTGCTGTATAAGCTTATTATCTCGTGGGTTATTTTCGAAGCACCTTTCTACTTACCAGATTCTTTCTTGTCGAATGCACATAGTACACATGCAGTTTTTTAATGTTTTTTTTAAAAGAACTGCTCTGACAGTCCACTGCTGTCATTTGAGCAACTGACCGAGATTACCGTATAATTTACTGCAGTTACTTCGGCCGATGCCCGATCGTCCAAGCTTGCTTCCCGAGGTGCTGCTTCATCGCCGGACGCCCTGATTGCTGCCACGGACTACCTTGCTCGTGGCGCCTTCGGAGACTGCGCAGCTCTACCTGCGGCTGCGTTTTCGGTGATATCACCACTGGGCGGCACTGGAATCGTCAAGCAACGCTATAAAGGACCGGCACTGTCGACGGGATGTCATTGGCAGCAGCGGCAGCGCACTGAGCAACTGACCGAGATTACCGTATAATTTACTGCAGGTTGGTTTTCACGCCATTTGCGATTCTTTCGTTTCTCATTTGCTGTCGCTGCTGCCGTTGTTTGCATTTTGAGCTTGTATGAGTGTCTTCTAACTGTGTCCAAAATGCCAACGAATGCTGAACTGGCAAAGAGATTAAAGGAACTCAAGGAGAAGCTGAAAACCGAGGCTCTAGTGGAGTCGGTGTTCGCAAGGATTCTGTTAAAGCTGAATCATTCCGGTTTCGATGCGGTGCAAATGAAGAAAGAAGTTGATGACCTTGTTGTTAGTGCAACATTCACGGAAAAAATTGTTGAGGAATTAAGGCAAGACAACGCAGCCTTGATGGCCGAAAACAAATCACTGAAGTCTGAAAACCGCATGATGTCTAAGAAACTAGCTGAAATCGAACAATATTCACGGCTCAACAACGTCGAGATCAGAGGTGTACCGTGCACACAAGGGGAGGACTGTGTTGCGATCTTGCAAACGGTGGGTGAAAAGATCGGATGCCCGGTGTCACCATCTGACCTTGACGTCGTTCATCGTGTTCCTACAGCAAAGGAATGCAACAAAAACGTTCTTGCGCGATTTTGTTCAAGAGATAAGAAGACTGAATTCATAAGCAAGGCCCGACAAGCTAAGCTCTGCCTGAGGGACATCAAAATAACACAGACACCTGATAATCCCGTGTACGTAAATGAGCATTTGACCCCTGCGAACAAGGCTCTCTTTTCTAAGGCTTTGGCTTTAAAGAAAGAGAAAAAATGGATGTTTTTGTGGACAACAAACTGCCAAATCAAAGCTCGCAAGACAACCGACAGTAAAGTATACAGGATACGCGATGAGGCTGATCTGGCTAAAATAAACTAATTGGCTCCCATTGTACTTAATGCGCATGCGACAGCCATGCCTTCCTCGTCGGCTCTTCTGTCACCTGTGCAACTAAACTCGTTTTTAGGGAGTAACTCCCGCTCTTTTATTCATTTTAATGCCAGAAGCCTACGAAAGCATGTTGATGAATTTCAAAGTCTTCTTTCCACGTTTACCAACCCTTTCTCAGTAATTGCAGTTACAGAAACTTGGTTATCAGAAGACGATAGAAATCTGTTCGGTTTCCCTTCCTATACGCCATATTAGTCACAGGTTATCAAGTAATCATGGTGGCGCAGCCACATACGTATCTTCTAACGCTTCCTGTAAACGAAGGTTTGATCTCGAATTGAACACGCTCTCTTGTGAATCGGTCTGGCTTGAGTTTGAGCATACTTTTCTTAATATAGATAACAAAAGATTTATATTAGGCTGTATATACCGCTCACCGTCTTCTCCAGTTACTGAATTTTGCACAAACTTTCAACGCTCCCTAAATGTTATTTCCCTTGAAAATAAAAATGCTATTATCATGGGTGACATAAACATTAATTTACTAGACGATTTGTCAACTAACTCAATCAACTATCTAGCTGCACTAAACAGCTTCGGGTATGAATCTTTAATCAGTCTTCCAACTAGACCAAACAGCATTAGCAATGGGTCCCTCATTGATCATGCATTTTCAAATCTACTCACGGCACCAGACGCTGGAGTGCTAGAAATTAATATTACTGACCACTATCCCATATTTCTGCGTTTCGATTCTACTGCAAAACGTGATTCACCTTCCTTTATTCGTGATATATTGGACAAGCAGAAATATATTGATACCGTTGCTAACACTAACTGGTCTGATGTTTATCTTAAAGCTGATGCACAAGAAGCTTTCACCCTCTTTTCATCTTTGCTCCTATCACATGTTCAATCCTGTACAGATAAGCAAAAATGCAAAAAATAATCGCATCACCAGCAAATCCCTGGCTGACGAGGGGATTACTAACAAACATGCGCAAACGTGACAACCTCTACAAAAAACTAAAAGGCAACCGTTTAATACGAATTTGCTTGTTCGCTATAAAAAATTTTGCAACCTAATAAACACCCAGCTTAAGGAAGCTAAAAGAAAGTATTATGCGCAAAAGATAACTGAGGCCGGAAATAGTACGAGGAAAAAATGGGACATCATTAATTCCTTTTTAAATAGGAACCCACGTTCGGAAAAAATAGCTACAGTTCTTCATAATGATGTCACTTATAGTGATCCAGCTGACATCGCCGATCAGTTTGCAAACTACTTCTTTAACGTTGAGCACACCCTACCTTTATCAAATGAAATGGCCTTAGATCGCTTACCCCATTCGTTCTTTCTGTTTCCCACAACTCCAGATGAAATAATTAGCGTTATAGGTACCCTAAAAATGACGAGTGCTGGCCTTGACGGCATTCACCCCTCCCATGTAAAAATGGTAGCTCAACTTATATCAAATGTACTCTCTTCAATTGTGAATTTAATGTTTAGAACAGGTGTTTTTCCCGCATGAACTGAAGCAGGGTAAAATAATCCCCGTACATAAAAAAGGAGATGCTTCGTTATTGAGTAACTACCGCCCCATTTGCATCTTACCCTTTTTGAGCAAAGTAATTGAAAAACTGATCTGTACACGTCTCACAAATTACCTAAACAAATTTAATATACTATCGCCTTGTCAATTTGGCTTTCGTTCTGGCTACTCCAGTGACCTTGCGCTAATCTCACTTACTGACCAATTAAAAAAGGCTATTGACAATGGTTACTATGCGGGCGGTGTTTTCATCGACCTAACTAAAGCTTTTGATTCAATCAATCATCACATTCTTTTCAATAAACTTGAAGCATTTGGTATAACTGGCCCAACATTACTATTATTGCGTAGCTATCTCTGCAACAGGACACAGAAGGTGGTAATTTCTAATGCATATTCTTCAACCAAATTAACTAATATTGGTGTACCCCAGGGCTCCATTCTGGGGCCCCTTTTGTTTTTACTTTATATTAACGATTTGCCGAAATGCCTTTCTTCATCCAGTTGTATATTATACGCCGACGACACCACAATTTTTAACTCCGATAGCAGTATTACATCCTTAATTGGAAAACTAAACTTTGATCTGGCACAGCTCGTTCGGTGGTGCAGTAATAACATGTTAGAAATTAACACGTCTAAGACAAAATTTGTTGTCTTCTCTTCTCCACAAAAACCCTTGCCTTCTATCCCTCCTGTTATAATTGCGCGCAATGACATCCTGTGAGCGACTGCTGTAGATTCCTAGGCGTTGAATTCGACAGTAACTTGAAATACCACCGTCGTGTTGCATATATTAGGAAAAAAATGACGTATGGCATTCGACTACTGATTAAATCTCGTCTTTATTTCAATCCATCAATACTTATGTCACTGTATTTTTCTTTTGTTCATTCGCACATTTCTTACTGTATTACTTCATGGGGCAACACATACACCACTTATCTTACCTCAATTCAGACAATTCAAAACCAAGCGATAAGAATTCTCACATCAAGCCCTTATCTCTCTAACGCTAAGTCACTACTTCACGAAAACAATATATTAACTGTATCTGAGCTAGTTAAATATAACCTTGGTATTTACATGTATAGAACTATAAATAACCAACTTCCACATTTCACTACCATTCTCTCAAATAACAATGTCACAAGGTTTGCCCTTAACAATAACTCTCTACTGCCAAAAGTTCGCACCAATTATGGCAAACAAACCATTCATTTTTCCGGAATTTCTTTTTGGAATAGTTTGCCTTCGACATTAAAGTATGCCGTTCCCTGAAGGTAATTAAATCGAAGTTAAAAAATCATATCATGTCAACTAACTAGCCTGTTTTGCTGTTTCTTAATTGATTCCTGTTCATATGAGTTGCGTTCTGTAATCATTTGTCATTGAAGTTAGCACGTTTATTCTTACTTTTAAATTGTTTCTGTGAGATTACAAGGGTATATTCTTACTTTATTTGTTCCAATTGCATTTACTGTAGCTCTGTCTCCCTGCTATGTACATCACAATCATTCTCAATTCTACATTGTACAAGAGGTCCCCCTGCAGTCTCTGACTATGGGACCTCTTTCTGTATATCATGCACATGTATTCTTCTTCATTTAGCACAATAAAACCTTCTGTTCTGTTCTGTTCTGTCCTCTATGCTTAGGCCGAAGTATTTTCCTGAGCTGAATGGCATTGACGCGACTAATAACAAATCATTAAT